>JAUEJJ010000039.1:2024170-2042593 GCA_032164275.1 Synergus coniferae
AAAATATTCTAACTAGATATTTTTTCGCTCTGTAGCCACAATTATATTCCTGAAAAGAATAGTGCTATAGAAATAAAAAATACCTAATTATCATTTTTGTCAAGTAAAATGAAGAGTTCAAATTTTGGGATTAGAACTTGGATCCAATGCCCTCAAAATTAAAATTGAAATATTACATTTATTTCTATTATTTTGGAAAATTTGAAATTTTTATTTTCCGTCGAGGGAAGTCATTCAAAAGATAAGAGTCCGATTTTCAAGAAAGTATTTTTTCTTGATAATTAAGTGATATTCCAAATTAGAGTTGATAGGTCAGTACTAATTTTTATCCTGTCAGAAAAGATAACTCGATTGATTCCAGTGAAAAACTAGCATAATGCATATTCTTGCAGAGTTATTAAACAAAACAATAAGAGCGTTTCGATTATTCATGTTCCTTATCGTTTCTCCTGAAAATTATATGTACAGAACGATATTCTTAGACATTTTTTTAAAGGAGAATTTCCTGTGAATATTTTTACAAACTGTTTTCATTCCATATTTTTTCAATTTTTACGATTACTTCAGCTAAGTTTAAGCTTTAGGTAAAGTCAGGGAGAATATCTTACAAATTTTGGCTTTTTAAACAAATTTTTAATACATTCAACCTCAAAGATTTAAGTTTCCAAAGCTTTTGAATTCTAGTTCAAAAATCAGATTTGTTCGTTCCATTTCATCTTTTATGTTATATTCCTCAATTTTGCGAATGTATTTTTAATTAATTTTAAAAATTTCTTTTAAATCTTTTGATAAAGCTTTAAAATCTGTTAAATCTCTTAAAATATATTGATTTCTATAAACTATTTTGAAATATCTTGAAATCTTCAAAATTCCACGAAATTTTCCGAGATATTTTGAATCCATTCAATAACTGATTCACAAAATCAAATTAAGATTAATATATTTTATCATAAGATTTTTAAAAATGATCACAAGCATAAATTACTAACAAAGGTGAGCGATATTTTAGTAAATTGAAAAAATGCATTTCTTAATTTTCAGGCGCCCAAGAGTACGGCGAGGCGGCCGCCTATATCCAGGCGCAATTCGAGGCGAAGAACAAATCGACTACGAAAGAGATTTACTGCCACATGACCTGCGCCACCGACACAAATAACATTCAATTCGTGTTCGACGCAGTCACAGACGTTATTATCGCGAACAATTTGCGTGGCTGCGGTCTCTATTAGGTTAATTCTATACACTATATCAAGCGCGAACAAAAAGAAGATAAAAAAGAAAAAGAAGATGAAGATGCTGCCGGACGCGGACGAGCGAAGTTTCTCCGGGTCGGAAGCCTCTCTCATTTCATCTCTGATTTAGGATACATTATACTTCACCGCCCGAGGATGTCAAGAAAGTACCAGCAACGGAATCATGCCAGAGGACAGGAGCCACTGGCACGAGGTGATACTTCTAAACGCTTAAAAATCCTGATCCCATGACAAATCCACGATCCTTGGAAACTCGGAATGATTATTAGAATTCAAATTTTGCATCTAAAGATTACAATTCTTCAAAAAGAAGAAACAAGAGACAGCTCGAGAAGAAGAAAAAGAAATAGGAAAATTATAAGAAGTAGAACAAGAACAAGAAGAAGAAGAAGAAGAAGAGGGGAAGTGTTCCTCTTACGAAAGTTAGGCCCAGCTTATTCCATTACACACCTAACGGTGGACCCAGATTTGCATTTTTTTAAAAGACACTTGGCAGGCCAACATTCGTAAGAGTCCCAGAAAAAATTCGGTCCATTCCGAGGTAAAGGCAAGTGGGAAAATCAATAAAAGTGGATCAGGGTTCGCCATCGGCAGCGCAAAGTCGAGACTCTGCAATTTCACGACGTACCTAATGGATACGCACTTTTACTTCTACGTGCACAAAAAAAAAAGGCACAGTTAAGCAGTGTGAACAATCGAAAAGTCACGGCGCAGGGAGAGTGAATTTTACTTTTTGGGCGACGACTTCTCTTTTCGAAATAGAAAGAATCTCTTCAAAGCCCTTAAATTTGAAGCTTTTGATATTTGGTTTTGGTTGAAGTTTCAGGCGATTTTTTTACATTTATTGGTGTAAAAATATCAAAAAAAAAGTTTTCAGAGCTCCGAAAAGACAAAATTTTAATTTATTTATTAGCAGAAATTTATCCGGTGTTCTCAGGAATTTTAAGAAATTTGGATACAGTATAAAGGAATTTTAAAGAGACTTTAAAGGGTTGCAAAAAATTTTAAAGAATTTCAAGGAATTTCAAGGAATTTTGTAAGGTTCAAGAGAGTTTAAGGACCTTTTGATAACTCTTTCAAACTCGTTTAAAAATCCTTAAACTGTATTGAACTCCTTGAAAAATCCTTTGAAGTTCCTTAAAATCCCTTGAAATCCCTTAACATTTCTTAAAATCCTAGGTAACGCTAGTTAAATTTTTGCTAGTAAGTAAATAAAAATAAAATGATTTTGGAATCTTTTTTTAAATATTCTCAATCCAATAAATTAATGTAAAAAAAAGGTTTGTCAGACTAGACGTTTGCAACTTCAATTCAATAACATTTGATGGTTTTCAATGTCGAAGCTTCAACATTTGTTCGCTTTGAAATTTGTATTTTCTAACTTGCACCTCCCACCGTCGTTTTTTTTTTTTAATTCAGTGAATTCTCAAATTTTCTCAATTCTCATTGCGCACAAGACTTTGCATATTTTTGTTATTGTCACGCACACAAGAAAAAAAACGCACCCACGCGCAGACTCACAAGCGATTTGAGATCGCCGGACATCCCTGAGATCCTATTTTTCTATGTTATTTTTCTCGTTTACGAGTGTGTTGAAAATACCTTCGCATTCGAAGCATAAAAGAGGGAAGAAGACTTGGTGGCAGGTACGAAAAACGAGACTTGAATGAATGAGTGTATAAATGAGGGCGGAAAAAAAAGAGATATGAGAACGTAAAGCTCACATGGGACCTCACAATAGACGTGTACAATGTAACATTTGAAAAAAATTACATTTTTATTGCGCACAAGCGTTATGGATTTTTTAAATTTAATTAGCCGTCGACTTTAGGTATTTATTTAGAGGATCAATGCCAAACTTTCAAATTTAAACTGATTCGCGAGCCTTCAGCAACTGAGAAATAAAAATTCCTTGTCTTTGTCGAACAATTTGAGCAAATTCGAGATGGAAGGATTAATTTTTAAAAAATTATGG
This sequence comes from Synergus coniferae, assembly GCA_032164275.1. Classification (NCBI taxonomy): domain Eukaryota; kingdom Metazoa; phylum Arthropoda; class Insecta; order Hymenoptera; family Cynipidae; genus Synergus; species Synergus coniferae. The sequence continues at coordinate 2,027,399 of JAUEJJ010000039.1, forward strand.
CTGTCGAATGCCGCGAGTCGTTTAGCGAACGAACTACGGTAGAAGTAAATATTTATATATAAAGCTTAAAAAATGCAAAGAAATGAACCAAATATTGCGTGCCAAGGTGCATGAGGTAATTATTAGTCAAGGTTGCGAACGCGCGAGACTCGATTCCTCGTGGATTCAGAAATCGAAATTGTTATCTCATCAATCCGATTTTTGATCTCGGGACGATCGATTGTGATGTCGACGCCTTTCAATTCTAGTCGGCAACATGAGAAGCGCTTTCAAATTTTAAACAGGCTGGGTAAAATGTATAAATTTATCTAGATAGTGACAACTCGAATGAGAATTTGAATTTGTTTTCTTTATTTTTTAAATTCGAATTTAAATTCTGTCTCCTCATTTTATTCAACAAATATTATAATCAGAAATTTTTTCGCTCTGTAGCGCTATTAAGTTTTTAAATAGAAATATGTATACAGAGCAAAAAAATGTAGAATTTTAATTCTTTTTTTTTTTATACAATGAAAAGTTGTAATTTTGATATTATATTTCGAATTCTTCATTTTATTCAAAAAGTATTTAAAATTTAAATTTTATCGCTCTGTACTCACACTTCTATTTTCAAAAAGAACATTCCTACAGAGTGAAAATATATCTAATTATTATATTTGTTGAGTAAAATGAGGAAACAGAATTTGTAGGTTGGCAGTTCTAAAAAATGAAGAATTCAATTTCGGATTTCTCCTCGCGAATCTGTTGAGAGATATCAGAACGCTGAAAATATAACTTGTGTTATTAAACTCGGATAGAAGAGAAGCGAGAATGTGAACGAGTGAACGAAATCGAGTGAAAGTTTAGAACGTGAGAGTATATTTCTAAGTCTACGGTTTACTGCGTTATTACTTATAAATATAATTAACATTAAATTAAATAAAATTGAATTAAGAAGCTAAGTAATGTTTCTGTGTATACTTGACGAAATAATCCAGTGAATTTAGGGAAAGGCAGTTATTGCGAATTTGAGGAATAACCATGCTAACGTGTGATTTTGTACGTACTATTATAACAAAAGAGTCGTAAGTCCCGCGATCCTCTCGAGAATGTACATTTTCTACTGCGAATATATTCTCTTGCCCAATTTTTGCACTCAGCACCGCCTCCCCACTCCCTTTGCTTAGATAGGTCGCCTTTAGTTTTTAATTTTTAAATTTTAATACAAATGATTCGTCTAGTCGAGTCCCTAACACTTTTTCACTCATCATGTTGGATTATGGAAGCCACATTTGTCTATTTAATGCATTTCCAATTCTTCGATACGACTTACGTCCCTTTTGTAATCTGTGAGGTGTGACTCTTTCCATAGTCATGTTTGTACGTCAATTTCCTTGCTTTCGATATCAGTGTCACCGTCGTAAATCTTATTTGTAGTTTTTAAAATTATCAATTACGGGTCGACTTGAATCAGGCTTGACAATTATTTTTTTCAAAAGAAACAAGCGATGAGCTCAGCTCTCAAGAAATAATTTTCAAGCCCTATAACGACCTATTTAAGTCTGTTAATTGTACTACTTTTATTGTATTACTACCGTTAGTATTATATTCCCCAGGATTTTCCAAAAACAATTCCTCTCTTTCGCCAAATTCTTCCTCGTGATTTTGAAATATTCTTTAAGGCCGTTGGAACAGTTCTAACTTAAAATTCGATTTCTTCATTTTACTTGATAAATACTATTATCCAGATATTTTTTCGCTCTGTATAACTACTTATTTTTTAAATATAATTATGGGTACAGAGTGAAAAATTCTTTAATTTTAGTACTTTTTGAGTAAACTGAAAAATTGAATTTTTAAGTTAATTTAGAATTCCTCGTTTTATACTAAAAGTATTGGAAGTAAACATTTTTTCGCTATTTAAGCACATTTTTAGTTTAAGACAGAATACGCCTACAAAGTGAGAAGATATTAGTTTTAATAATTGTCGAGTAAAATGAGGAATTAAATTTTGAAGTTAGAATTTGGATTCAACACCCTTAAATCTTGAATTTTGCGAGTAGAAGGGAATCGATTTTTCTGGAGGATCTGATATTCTTATTCCGGTTGCCATATTGTTGTAAAATTATAACTTAATGCAAAGAAACAGTCGTAGAGTTATCATTAAAAGGAGAAAAAGTTAAGGTATAAGTATACAAATCGCTACACCTAAGTCGTACCTAAGTACCTATATCGTGTCTCTAGTCACATAGTCGAAAAAAGGGAGCGTAACGCATTTACTAAACGCACGTTTGTACAATTACCATTACAATTAAAATTACATCTACAACCCTACCGTTGCAGGGAGCGTTCGTGCTTATTTTTTAATTTTAACGTGGTGGCAACGAGACAACGCTGCTTAAATGCATTTTCGATAAAAAATGAACAACGCACCTCTACGCCAGAATCGAGACCCATCTCTAGTTTATATTCACGATTACCGAGAGAGCTTTTCACATCTATTTCTACGTATGACGATTCCGAGTGATTCAAAAATCAAACTTCTGAAATTTATTCTTAAAATTATTCAAGAAAATTTTCTTCCAAGTTTTTTTTAATTCTGCGGCTTTTTTTCGGAATTCGATTTCCTCATTTCATTCAACAAATATTATAATTAGATATTTTTTCGCTCTGTATATTTACTTCTTTAAGAGATAGGAATGTGTCTATAGAGCGAAGAAAACATTAATTTGAATACTTTTTCCGTAAAACAAAGAATTCGAAACGTAATCTTAAAATTATTTCTTCTTCCGCTTTGTATGCATATTTCTATTTAAAAAGTGATTAGTGCTATGAAGTCAAAAAATGTCTACACCATTATAATATTTATTAAGTAAAATGAAAAAATCGAATTTTGAAGTTAGAACTTGGATCCAACGTCCTTAATTCGAAATTTAATTTAGAATATTAAAAAAAAAATATACTTTTAAGTTAAAAAATTCAAAATTGGGAACTTTGGAATTTGAACTTTTAGATTTTGACGGAAATTGCTTTGAGTGTCAATTCAAAAAACTTTGAACTTACAATTAAAGGTTTTTGAATTTGCAATTAAAAAATTAAAACTCTTTAAAGTATTTAAAATCCTTTTTCGGATTTTAAAATAAATTGAAGACAAGTTTGTATTTTCATCGAAAAATGTTAAAAATCCAAAGAATCATCGTGAAGAATCTTCGACTAGTTATACAGTCGATCTGACTTTTACAATTTAGGAAAAATCGTTCATGTGGAGGAAAATTCCGTTTCCTTGAGTGCGCAAACGAAAAGAAAAAAAAAAGCGATAAGACCTGCTGGTGGGCAGCTTTTAAAAATGCGCTTATAAATAAGAATAACGAGTCGGTGTGGTTTTTTTCGAAAAACGATAATTTATGGTAGCTCGAAAAAAAGGTTCGAATCTCGATTCTAATCGAAAATTCTAAAGCTCTAAAAATTATATAATCCCTTTTCGAGTTACCGTCTCCGAAGGAAATAGAATAAAAGGGGGAAGATATGAAAAATAATAAGAATGAGGCGAAAAAAATAAAGGAAATAAGAAAGGCGACCAAAGTGTTCGTGAAGAAGGAAACGAGTCCTACCGAACAATATTCGCGGCTATACACTGCATTATAATGTACTTTCTATCATTATGTCAAAATTCACGAACAAGTAAACATGGGGAAATTAATTATAGCGCTATATCGTAATATATAATGATTAATGGTAATGTAATAATTATAATATCGATAACGATAAAGAAAAAAAATAATAACGTTCAATTGATGACTAATAATCAAGAGCGCACGTATTTCATTTTTGTGAAAGAGTGTTGTATAAGATTTCAGGAGAGCTGAGAACGCGAGTGGGGACATAAAAAATACTACCACCAAGAGAAATCTCATTATATAAAATTATTATGTAATAATTGTCCATACATCTTAAAATGTCGAAATAAACCTAACACTAAAACGATATTTTGCTATTTCGATACCTTCGTCTAGTGGTTAGTATTAGTTTTATTTTTTAATTTAATTTTTTCTTTAATTCTTGAATTAAGGGTGTTTGATCTAAGTTGTAATGTCAAATTCGATTTTTTTCATTCTATTTAAAAAACATTATAATTAGATATTTTTTCATTCTGTAACAACATTATTCAGAGTCACAGTGGCTCAGGGGGTAGGACATGAGTTCCCAATTTTCGGGCCTCGCGGGTTCGATTCCTGAGCCGGTACCAATGGAAAAATCTTCTATGTACTTCTACTGTAGCTCTGAGGGGATAGAGTACAAAGGCAGACAAAGGCCTAATGGCTAAGTGCTCTGAACAGCGAAGGTGCTGCCCTTGTTAAAATGTACTAACTACTAACTAACAACATTATTCATATTTAAAATTGAAGTTACTTAATATTGTAGGTTGCATTTTTTTTATTTTAATACTTTTTGAAGAAGAATTGAAAATTTAATCTGAAAATTAGAATTCTTAATTTTAAATAAAAAATATTTAAATCACAGACTTTTTTTGCACTATACTCATAATTATATTTAAAAAATGAGTAACTCACAAAGAGGAAAAACTTCTAGTTGTAATATTTGTTATGTAGAATGAAGAAATCGAACTTTCAGATTATAGGTTGGATCCAATACCCTTAAGAATGAATTAAATCAATTTTTAATTAATTCAAACGTTTCTGAATTAATTTTTTTTTGGACTATAAAGAAAAATCTTTAAAAAAATATTTTGATTCTTAGGGTTTGCAAATTTTTCAAGAATTTGACCATTTTATTATTATCCAACTTTGTCTATTACAGTTTTTATTCCACTTTTAACTGTATTTGTTATTAAGCTCTGTACTCCATTTTTCACTTTAACGTATCCATCCTTCATTAATTGTTCTGCAATTAAAATAAATTAAAGGGTGATGAGTTTCTAGTTTTTATATTTTAAAAAAATGTTATAAAAATAAAGAATTGTCTCTAAATTTTGAAAATCCTTAATTTTAAATAATTAATTTTAATGTGAAAATTTAATGATTGCTTTTGAATTTAGAAATATTTAAAATAAATTAATCTAGTTAGATAACATTTTTATATATATCTAAAATGGCAGCATTTTTTCTTTAAATGCTTTGAGCATATCCTAAAATACTTTTTTAATATAACAAAAATGCAGGGAATTTTTTTGTATGGAAATATTTAAAAAATTTAGAAACGAAGGAAAGATATTAAAAAATTTTGGTACTTTTTTTGGGGGGTAAATCTTGAAGAAAAATATATTTAGTTTTTAAGTGAATTAATAATAATAATAATTGAATTTCTAATCTTTAAAAGAAATATTTATTTAAAAAGGAATTTTTTTTAAATAAAATTTTTACTTACCGGTTTTCTCAATTACACCTGCATTTGCAATATTTGCAAAAAATATTAGTATAATCATTAAATAGAAAATGGAAAATATTTTCGGCATAATGAATTAATTTAATTTGTAAAAATTAATGATGCAGGTAACGAAAGAGAAAAATGTCTTGCTCGTACTCTTTATTACTAATTTTTTAAAAAAGTTTCCAGAACTTCTACTTATAAGCTTCGCCTAAGCTTGTATTAAGATAAAAGCTTTAACATAGCGATAAAAGAACAATTATTATCGTTATTAGTTTAGTAAGTGCAGGTAATAGGCAATATTTATCATACTCTTTTCTAAATAATTATTAACATAATATTGATAAACGTAAGAAGCTATGACATTGAAAAATATTGATAATAATTTGATTGCAAATTGCATTATTATTAAAAAATAATATTATTTATTTTTACTAATTAAAGGGTAAAAACTATTTTAAAATTTTTGAAAAAACTTTTTTTATTAAAATTTTGTTACGACACTGTAATTACTTTATCAGTAGAATTTCAATAATTACTTCCACGCAATAACTTGACAAATGGAATGATAAAAATATTTCAATGAAATTTCAATGACGTTTTAATTTTTTTTTAATCGTATTGTGTATTTTTTTATTATTTTACAAAAAAAAAAAAATAATTTTTGGTATTGTAAACAACTTATATATAATTTACATTTTGCAATGATTGACACGATACTGAATAATTATAATTTCTTAAAAATTGATAGTTGCCAGTTTTAACAGTCTCTAAATACTTTCGTTAAAAAAATAATAATGGTGTTTTTTAAATCATGGGAATAGTAATTATTTGGACGTCTTAAATTTGAAATCGTTTTAAAGTAAAAAGTCCCTTCATATATAATTTTACAAATTCCTGGATTTTTTATATTCTTTTAAGTAAATTCCATTTAAAATTATTTGAAATCTTCTAAATTTTTAAACAATTTCTTGAAACTCTTTTAAATTCTTTTGAAGTATTTATTATATTTTTTTTTTCAAATATTTCGAGTTCTTTTAAAATTAAACATTCCTAATCTTTTAATTTTAAAAAAATTTTTTCGTTATCTTTAAATTATTTTGAACCCTTTGGAATTCTTTTTGAATCTTTTTGAATATAAATTTTTTTTCATTTTGAAATTTTTTATTTCATTCTAAATTTTGAAAATGATCAAATTTGGGCTTTTCAAAATTTGGGAATTTTTAGATCAAAATTTTCCCATCTTAATTTAAATAAGAATATGGATAGAAAAAAATAGAAAATGGTTGAGTTAATAATGTTATCACATAGTATAATTTTTACATATAAACTTTCACAATAAATCCATGAATTTATATAAAAAATACAAAAATTTATTTAGAATACAGCTGAGAGGATAAAGGAAATAAAATAAATATTAAAACTGGTTTACATAAAATATTTTATTTTTTCACTTTGTGATTTTTGAAAGACCAGCTTAAGTTGATAATTCTCTTACTTAAAACCAACTAATTGTTCAGCTTCCTTAACGATCACCTTTGCTGTAATTAAAAATTGTAAAATGAAAATTTTTCAGATCGTATATTTCATAAAAAAATAAATTGTCTTTGTAGATCTAAAATCAGTAATTAATTAGCGTATATTATTTAATCATTAGCGGATAAAAATTTAAAACAAATTTATGATTTTTAAAATAAATTTTTTTACCTATTCCTGAACCTACTCTCCAAAACATTCCTGGATCTTTATTAGTTTTTGCTTCTTCAGCAACCGAACTATAAATTATTGCCAGAATCATTACACACAGAACATAAAGTAACTTCATTTTAAAAAAAGAATATAGACTTCGTCCCCTTCAAATTTACAAAAATATAAACTTTATTCTTCGATTTCAAAAATTCAAATGAAATATTTCCGGGTATAAATCGTTTTATATTTCTACAGGAAGAAAAGATAATATTATTTTTGTAATGACAACGGACTGTAATTTCTCTATCTTGTAACTTTCTATTCCAATTAAAAGTTATTTATGGGGCTTATTTCATATAATTATCCATACAATGAGTTTGATAAAATCGTAATATCGACGACAGTGACGTATTTTATTGTTTTCTATTTATTTATTATATGAAAAAATCATCTTTTTAATTTCTAAATTTCTAAAAAAATTATTTGTTAAAAAAATTTTTTTCTAATTGTAGATATTATTAAAAATAATTCAAATTCTAACTTGAATAATCTTTTAACTATATTAAAATCTTATTTTTCATATAAAGATCATATCTTGATTAATAATCCAGAAAATTTTGAAAAAGTCTATTTTGAATGAAAATAAGAATTACAATATTAAAATAATAGATTATAATTTTTTTAAAGCTCTTTAAAATTTTTTGAAGTTTCAGAGAATTAATTTGATACTGAGGCTTATTCTTTACTTATACATTTTTTTATAACATTCATCCGACTCATATCGTTTCAAGAAAATAAAATTATTGTATCAGTTTTACTCCATCAGTTATAGATAAATGATAAATATGATAAAAAATATTCTTAGAAATAGAGTGGCATTGAAAAATGCAAGATAATTTTTTTCAACTGTTAATTATTTATTCTGCTGTAATTACATATTTCTCATATATTTTATTTTTTTGTTATAAAAATCTTAATATGTAATTATTTAAATGATATTTCTTTATAATAATAGGTAAAAGTAGAACTTTAATTTACAGTCAAACGTAGTTTTACTTGTTTCTAATCAGCGCAAATCAAGCAGAAATAATTGATAATTTTCTTTATCAAACTTTAGTTCCTTGCTATTGCAAAAATATTCTTTAAATATTTGAAAAAAATGTAATTTTTACTCAAATTAAAAAAAAATAAAGTTCTAATAGTATTCTCTCTTCAATATTAGAAATTACTCAAATTTACCTTAGATATATTAAAATTTCAAATTTATTAAATTTTGCGCCTTTTTTCTTTTCAATATTGGCTATATCATTTTTTTAATTCTTTAATGTCTTTAATCGCCCATAATTTACAAGAACAATAATTGTTCCTAAACACGGTATTCTACAATTCAATGCTTTTTTGACCTATCAAAAAAACTCAAAATGATAATTTTTAATAAATTTCAGTGTTTGTAATTTCAAGATTGGCAGCAATGTTTAAATACCGGCAGCGAGCAGACGCCGCAGAAAGCGCAGAAAGTGAGGGAATTGGCGGGAATCGTTTTGCTGTCAGTTTGTGTTGGTTAGTTTTTCGTTTTGTTTTCCTAATTTTTAATTCCTGACTTAGAATCTGTAAAATGTCACTATGCACGAGTTATCAACCTAATTATTTTTCAATAACTGATATTTTGGCTACCGAAGAACGTTTGCAATGCATTGTAGCTGCTCCTTTACTTGGACTCGGTGAGTTTATAACTTGGAAATATTTTTCTTATTATTTCTTTTTCCCTTAGGCATAAATTAACGTGTTTTATATAATTAAGTCAAAGAGTCAAAGATTAGGTTAATAAGATTTTCTCAATCTAAAGAAAATTTTTTCCAAAAAATAATGAGGTTATGTTCACAGTTACAAATTTCAGAATTTCTTCTATCAAATGACGATATTCTTGGATATTTTGTTGATCTTTTTATACGAAATTTCCGTTCTAGAAACATCTTTTTTTATGATACATATGTGTAAAACATCAGATAAACGCTTTACAATCCTATTACGAAAAAATTTATAATTAATTGAGACAAAATCTTTCTATCGAAAAAACAAAATCCAGAATGTGAAAAAGTACGAAAAAGTAATTTCTGAAAATTTAAGTTCTCGAATAAAAATAATGTTGCCAAAACTGTTTATTAATGAACTATAAATATACGGAAAATGTTAAGAAATTTCGAAGCTTGTTGTCGAATTTTAAGTGATTTGAAAAGGGATTTAAAAATTTTTCGTAGAATTTAAGGTCATTTTTCCATATTTCCTATCAAAAAGTCTTACGCTAAAAACATTCAATCTTTATACAGGTTTTCTGGACCCGTCTACCGAATCTGATGATTTGAAAGTTGGAACGAAGCTGGAACTCCCCTACTGGCTTGTACAACCTCTAAACGTTACAAGGCAAAAAATTCTGATCGTCGATGAAATTCCAAAAATCTACAAAGATGCATACAGGTTTGTTTTTGCTTAAAGATATTCACCGCATATAAGATACCGACGTTACCGGCATATTTTCTCTGCCGGATAACTTTTGTTTCAAATAAGATATCGAGTTGAAAATTTGTGAAATTAGTGCTATTTCTTTAGTTCCACTAATTTTTGACTCGTTATTTTATTTTTTATAAACACAAAGGCTATTTTAGAGAAAAAATATCTCGAAAATGCAGGCATCTATGCGTGGTTCATGCCCTTAATTTACATTTTCTTTTTCCGCAAAAATTTGACACGCTTCAATAAATTTTTTTTTAATATTCTCAGAGAGATATTGGCAGCAGGTGCCACTACCGTTGATTTATGCCACTGGAATCAGTATTACTATGAGCTGGGAATGCACCTAAGGAAATTACAAAACAGAGACTGTGAAAGAATAACCGATTCTTTACTTCAAGTGAGTAGTACAAATTTATATTTACCTAAACTCTACAAAGAAGATAAAAATAAGGCTCTAGACTTATTTAATCTTTTTTGCAGACATTCAAGACTCGATTTAGGGATATAACAGACTGGGCTCAAAATCCTGTTGCTAAATCGTCACATGAGTCTCGACTTCCGGCCCTAGAACGAGAATTATATTTGGCTGGTAAGAAAGCTAACATGAAATTGAACGAGTGGTTGCAAAAGGGAGTGGGAAAAATCGAAACCTCGGAAGTAGTGACCAACATGAAAAAGCGCAAGCGTACAGACTTTGAGGCTAATTAACTGATTATTTGAGTGACTGATTAATTTATTAACTTATTAACTTAGTCATTAATTCATTAATTAAGAGAATAAAACTTGTACTCTGGTTTTTTATTTCACAATATACAATAGAAAACAGTTAGCAATCGTTCTCTTCTCGAGTCTGTCTCCTCAAATTTTCCGTCTCGAATTTTTCTCCTCTTCCTGGCGCCAACAGTTTTGAAATGCCCTAGCTCGTGTTCGTGAAGGTTGTTGTGATACGAAAATTTTTTCACACAGAGGCCTCGATATCTCATTATCAGTCTGTTATGACAGATAATTCTAAAAATACACGAGGGATCAACTGGTCTGCAAATTATATCCCTTTATTTTCTTACACAAATGTTGGCGATATAGTCATTAAATAACAAATAATTTTATTTACATTCCGTTGTACAATGTCAGTCACGATCAAACTGTTAACAATTGTTTTAAAAAATCAGACAACAATAAACGGTAACATCTGTTTCACAACCCTCGCTATATAATGTCAGAATACCTTAGCACAGACCTAATATTAATTTACCTAACAATCGGAACATACGCGAATCTTTTCCCCTGGTACTTACAAAAAAATATATATATCTATATATAAATGAGTGAAACTCGCTCTCTGCGATTTTTGTATCGAAATACAATATGAAGAAGTAACACGTGCGTATAAAAATATTTCATAAAAAATACAAAATTTTCGTAAATATGATGTCGCTCAGATGCACGATTGTGCACATATATAATATATTATATTAAATTTTACGTAAACCTAGTAGATAGGAAGATTGTACGTAATGTCGACGGTATCGAATACTTTATCGTTCGGACCTTAACTGGCAAAATGTCTACCCTGTGTTTTACGTATAATATTAATATATATCTTCAATTTTTAACAGGTAATGTATATGGATAAAAATATGAAATATCTGATATGGGCTCTTGAGCACTTAATCCTTGAAAAAATTCCCTCGACAAAGATTGAGCAGTTTCTAAAATAATTGCGCTAATATTATGTCGATATCACATTAACGAGCTTAACGATTCTTTATCTTGGGATTTTCACAAAGACTAATTCCTTACCTACATTACATCAAATTAAAAGAGAATTATGTTAATAACAAAAGGCACCGAACGAAGATTTCGACTCGCATCTTCGGATTGAACAACGTGTAGCTCTATTATCACGTTTACGAAAAATGAGCAGTAACGTTATATATCTTGTAGACAGTTTCCTTCGATTATATAGAATTGTGCCTTCCCTACTAGGAAAAAATTTTCTTCTTTCTATCATTCCTTAAAAATGTAACTATTGCTTTTCATCCGGCCATAAAATCGTCACAGACGACTTGAGAACTTAATTAATTGAATTGCAATGGCGTAACCATTTCAGAAGAAAACTTATCGTTTACTGTACGCTCGTATGTTTTACTATATACGTTCTGCTTATGTACAAGAACATTAATATATCGCACTAGATTGGAATGTTTTTATACTTATATTTGATTCACATCTTGTTCAAAAAGATACTTTGTTGCACGTGTGAAAAAAGCATGAGGATGTTGTTACATTTTTTTATCATAAATTTAACTCTGTACAAAAGTGTAAACATTACACCACCTCCCATGTGACATGTGTCATAAGACATCAAATCTATGAAAATAGTTCTCTTATCACTGAATATTTTAGTTCTAATCGAAAGCCATGGTAATTCTTCTTTTACTTGCATCTTTCGTATTTCTAAAAATGTATCAACATTTATTCCTCTTTGAATCAATTCAATTGATATTATTCCTTTCTCTGTAATATCTCTAAGTGTTCGAAGCACTTTAGTTTGATTCGAGCTTCACTTAAATGTCTAAAATATAGCACCAGCATTCAAGAGCCATTTTAGATTTTGATTGAATAGAAAGGAGATCGGTCTCTAAGAGCTTGGCATTTTCGAGGCACGTAGAGGTATTTATTCTATATTTTACAATTCGATGTCATCAATAGTAAAGAAACTATGGCACTGAGGTTAGCGAAGAATACAGCGAACGAGTGATTGAAATCGAAGGCTGGAAATTCATCTAGATCGAGACAAACTTCACCTTGGTGTGATAAAGAAATAAGACATTAGTTTACTCGACACTTTTTCGGCTTAATCTTTGATTTTTCTCTTGGAATTAAAAGTGTTCGTAGTAAAGACGAAGTTGCACGTAGCAAATTGTCGTTGGCGTCATAGTGGTGGCTCTGCTATGTATCGTTTTGGATAAATTAAAAATAAGTTTCGCGGATAACACACCCTTGAACAAAAGGTTGTGTATCTTAATCTAAAATAGACGGTTGGAAAACAATTGATACTAGGACTGCCACCACTATGGTTGGCTTTCAAAACAGGCCTTCAACAGAAGCTAAACTTAAGCTGAACTTCTGCTCAAACTCTATAGAATCATTGGATTGACTTTCCTCGTTGACCATTAAGAGATCTCCGTCTAGTCAGAAAGTCGATTCTGTTTTTAGATTGGGTTCTTCCTTGAAGAGTCTGAAGCCTACGACGGATGAGGCGTCATCCTGCGTTGAGATTGGTGTTAACTCCCTGCAATTATAATCAGTGCATTAGTGAAAATGAAGACCAATCGTAATAAAACATGAAGACCATCATAATAAGAAATGAAGACCAAGCGTAGTAAAAAAAATAAAGAATAAAAATTAAGTGTAATAAAAAATGAAGACGAATCGTGATAAAGAAAACAAAAAAATCTTAGCAATTGAAGTTACACCTGAGGATCATCGTGGGACTTCCGGCAGCGAGCATGTGATCTTGGGGACTAAGTGGAGCGGTATTAGCTGGGGTAAGGGGACTGCTTGGGCTCTCATTGCTGCTGACGTAACTTCCTGGAGCATTTGGAATCGGGACCGGCGTCGTCGAACCATTCATTTCGGTGGTTGCGCCCCCTAAGAGCATTTCTTGGAGGAGAACGTCGATTTGGGCAACTCCGAAAAGCCTGACAAACTGGATCTGCTCAATCATCTGCCACGAAATGGACTGCAGAGCTGGTAATGTGAGCAAAATTTCTCCAAATCGTCCTCTGCTGTCATACTGACGGTCGCTTATATAATCCTCGAGATTAATTTGGACTTGGTAGCGCAGGTGTTTGATTCTCCCTGGATCGCTCAAACCTTTCGCGTCTGCAAATTGAAACGAGTTAGAGCAATAGTGTTTGCGAGTCAGCGCCTTAATGGAAAGAAGTAGGTCCCGCTGTAGGAACGAGAAGTTATCACGTATGCATATTAACAATGATGATTGGGAGGAACGAGAGAATCGTTGAGGGAGAGATCCATTCAGGCTTTGGAGAGATGCATTCAATTGAGGCAAGCGCGCATCGAAGATGGAATTAGGACCTTGGATGACTGGAGAGGATCATGAATATAAATTAGAGACTGTTTTATGATTTTGGATTGTTAACGAGCCTAGGATTATTCCGTAGGAAAAAAAGTCAAATGAAGACTGCTTACTCGGATCGAAGAACACGATAGCCTTGAGACAAGCGAATTCCGTGTCGTCAATTTGCACCTCGTTGAGTGGCTTTACCAGCTCATCCATCACTCTTATTCCCACCTTGCTGATGTCAAGGTCTTGATTTCTCCCCTCTGTGGAAAATGATATAACTGAGACACACAATTATACCGTTCGTATTCTAGGAAATGACTGAGTCCAGTATCTGGAATTGCCAAATTCTTTTACTTAGTACCGTTATACCAAACCCATCAGCATGCAATTTTATTGACATAGAACATAAACGCCGGACTCAGTCAACTAGCTACACCCCGACATCGTGCAAAAATGTCGCAGCAATCACTGGAATTATATGTTAATTGTTAAACTAAAGAAGAATAGAAGTGATAAGTTGGAAAATATCAGAAAGTCGAGAGGCTTGAGTATTATGAAATTAAAATCAGCGATTGCTACGAAAGTTCTTAGCGCAGACTAACTGCAGCTATTCCTCAACCACATTTAGAAACAAAACAAACACAATTACCAAACCACTTGAAACAAATGTCTTGACAGGAAAAACTGAACGAAAGTTTGAAGCCAAAGATAAATTATACCCAAGGTATCAAGTGGTCTTTATTTAAGAGCGACTCGAGCCTAGAAGTTTAAAATTACGTAAACGAAAGGTCAAGGCTACATTTGTCGGTTAAAGTTTTATCTTGAATACGTCTGAATATAATTATGGCTCTTCAATACATTATAGGAGAATCGGTAGAAAGTTTTAAGTACCTATAGACTCAACATTAAGCCTTCAAAGTATCAGCGACCTTCGATATTAATGACAATTGCTGTCAAAATCAAGAATCTAAAGTTTGAAATAGTAAGTAGTAAACAAACTTAAGCGTTATTAAAGTGTTAATGGAGTAATTCAAATGTAAAATGTAACATGGAGTAATTTAGTTTCACAATATGAGGATTGAATATCGAGGTGAGACTAGGAGACGGAGATACGAAAACTCCCTTTACCCTCGGAAAGACAGATGAATTTTGAATGATTTAGTGCGATTACCTACCAGGACAATTTTTTGTGATAATACAGTTATTTCCGAGTAAAAGAACGTCCTTAAGGTGCATGCTACGCCTGGCTACTCCGAGTAAAAGGTGTTCTCCTGCGTGCGCCCTTAATAAGGCCACTTGGTCATCCAGGGTCAACTCGAGAAAAGCCGGAATGTATTTGGCCCAGTCTACCAAATTCAGAAGTTGTTGCCTCATACTTGCACATACATCATTTATGTTCGCTATCTGCTTCGCACTTAGGTCGATATCGTTGCTCGGACTATTTGGCTATTTAGAAGAAAACATTTTTTTTTTAATTATAATCAAATCGTAAAGTAACCAAGCCCGAAAATTTTCTGTTCCAGATATAATTTGGAGATTAA
>JAUEJJ010000039.1:2059330-2072674 GCA_032164275.1 Synergus coniferae
GCAATATACTTCTGAGCAATTTTGGGTCCAGTCGCTGGCAATCTCAAAATATGAAATAGATCTTTTGTCACGTGTATGTCCAAACCTCTCGCCAAATTCCAAGGCTTACAAATCCAGTGATTTTCCAATCCTTTCTCCTCTCTCCGCTGATAATAAGCCACGAACTGAGTTAGCTCTGTACTCAAATTAAAAGTCGTAGGCAGCCACTTCGGAAAAGTTTCCAAACTCTCCACATCATATTTCCTCTCTACTTTCCTTCTGCAAACTATCGACAGTAAATCTTTAATTGTTATCACGTTATCAAATGGAAATTGATTCACAAAAGTCCGTGGATAATTTAAACTTAACTCCCTAAAATTTGTATAATGAGTCGTTAGCCACAGAATGTCTGCTTCCTTCTGAGATTTACAAATTTCAAAATCCGGATCTGTTAAATACATATCCACAAATATATACTGAGAGTAAACTTTGAGCTTCGGCTGAGGATAATATTCAGGAATTGTCTCTGGTAAAGATTCCTCTATGTGACCAGAGAGGAAATAATCTTCATCAGGTTCTGTTTGCTCGAAACTCACATTTAAAAAACTATTTTCTCTCCAAGGCAAAAGGAGAGCTTTTCGTTTTTCTAAATCGTTTGTCTGACCCTCGACAAAATCCCTGGTGACTTCTTCATCAACTTCGATGTCCTTAATTGGAAAAAGAAGAGAGTACATGATACCTTCTCCAAAATAGTAAAAGGGAACTACCCTAAAATTTGGCTCGTCGCTGTGATTTATTGAAGAGCCAACTTCGTCCATCATAGTCCAGATGGGCATTTTCTCCTCGATTAAACTCGAGCTTGTATTGAAGGTGAAGAACTTGTTGTATCTCCACATTTCTGAGAGAACGAATTCAAGTTTCTCTTTCTCGGTTTTGCTCTCATCGTCGGGATTCATGAATTTATGCATACGATTTAAGAGAGCGAAATTATTGGTGAGATCGTTTCTTGCTTGACTGTATCGGTAAGTCCAGGCATGATCGACTAGGTAAATTTGTGATGGATCTTGGGCTGAGATTCCAGCTTCCGCAAAGACGAAAAGCTTCCAGAAAGGATCTGTCGGACTTCGTTCGACATCTTCGTAACTTATTCTCGCAATTTTGAAGGCGAGGCCTGCATCGAATATGTGATCTTTGAGTTTTCTGTGCAGAGCTTCCCAGAAGATTTTTGGCACTGCTGATGATTCTAGTTGAGATTTGTGGGTTTCCACGAAGGTCCGAAAGAGTTCGGCGTACATTATAGTTGAATCTGCAAAATTAAACAACTGCATATAGTAAATAAATTTTTTAAATAGGCAAAAGAAAAAATTCTGAAACTGAATTAAATTTGAGAGTATAATTATTTCAAATGGGAAGCAGAGAGTCACAGAGAATTCAGAGAATGCAATTAACTATCTGTAAAACCAGTTATAATTAGTTTCTCATGATCTTTTAATCTAACAATGCATTTCGAATGTGAGTCAATTTCATACAAAGTACTCGAGAATTTTGCAAAAATGAATTCAAGTTGCATGGCAATTAAGTTTAATTTTGAAGTTAAAATTGCTTAACTTAAATTGGAACTTGTGCTCAGGGGGTATTTGGCGAAAATTAGTTGCAACAACTCGTTCCGAACCTTTTTAAAAATTGCATGAATTCAAAAACAAAATCGAAGACCGCGCTTCTATCATTTTTTTAAATCCAAAGAAATTAATATATTCAAAATGATAGGATTGGTTAATTTTTTTAGTTTCATTAACATTTTTTATTATTTTCCTCCTTTATCGAATTGTGAACTTTAAAATTTGTTATTTTTGACTTTGGATAAAGATATTATTTGAAACAATTAATTATTGTGACCTGGATTCTTCAATTGTTATCTTCAAAATTGAAAGTTGACTAATTTTAAATTTAAAACGCGTTTCAAATAACTAAATTTGAAATTTTAATCATAACTCTTCCAATTAGCAATTGTAAAAAATACTTAAGTTCAAGTATGAATGTTGAATTTGCAATTTTAATCAAGTAAACAAATTTTATTTCGCCGGTTTTTCCAAAAATTCTCGAAAATCATAATTGTCTCCAAAATAAAATTATACTAAGTCCACATTTTATCTGACACACAGATTTATACGTAAAATGTTGCAAATTATCCATAAAAAATAGTAATTATGGGTGAATATAATATATAATTGTTAAACTTCGAGGACAGAGAAAATTGGAAAAATGATAACTTTATTAATATTACTTACATGGCTTGAATTTGGACGGAAGTGAAACTTGAATTAACTAAGCACTAATGAGAAAGAGAAATAAAATAAAGCCGAACTACATAACAAATTTTAAGAATTTGAGATCTTAAATTTTATATTTGAGGTTAGGTTTTGTTCAAACTCGGTCGATTATCGAACGTCGGTAAAAAAGGGAATAACCTCGTGAGACAACAGCAGGTGTATTTTATTTACATAATTTAAATTAGTAAAGCCTTATTGAACTTAATAAAGAAACAAAAAACCATATATAAATTAAGGATAATTTTTACAATTCGTTTTATCTGAATATACTCTACTTATAACATTTTAAATATAAAATCAATTTCTTTTTCGAATATGTCGATATTCCATTTCCTGTTACCGCGGTTCGCACCATCTTTCCGCCGCATTTCCTTCTTCACCGTACCGGTGTAATTTCGTGGAATTTCGTGTAATTGTCTCAAACAATCTTTCACGTTTTCACAAGTTTTGACTTGAATTTTCTCCTCAACGATTGCAAGATATTTGGTAAGTTGTAAATTTCAATACCTGAAATCTGTTTTTCAATAAATTCTCTCATTTTATCGATTCGTTCTTTCATAAAATAGATTTTATTTGCAGACATTTTTACACGTGGTAATTCAGTTGTCCATTTAAGTTTTTTTCGTATTTTTTAGGTATTGATGATCTCTTAATAGTTTATAAATATATTTTATTAATCGCGTTATATTTCGCATTCTGTATTATTTCTGCTTTTGTCTCTCATTTTCTTTTCGGAATAAAGTTTCATTTTTGAAGGTTTTTAGGTTAGATTTACGCATTTATTCGTTAAATTGCTAGAATTATTTCCGTGTTTCATAAATTTCGAGATTATTGGGATTTTTTAAACAAGTTAAATAAGCTATGCTTTTTCTTAAGCAAATAAGCTTTACTTTCCTTCCGTACGTTATTTTTGTGAAATACTAATTTCGCATTTTGAAAAGATTAAATTTTCCACATTCTCGATTTTAGAAGCATTTAAATTTTAACGTTTCGGTTTAAAAATGTGAATTTCAAAGGTCACAGGCTTATTTACTTTTCTTTTAAAACTTGACCTTTAAATTAATTATCAGTGATTTTTGTTTTCGTCCGCAAGTGCATTACAATAGAATAATAGAAGTGACGGAAAATCACCGTAATTTTAAAATCCTGCGGTGTATAATGTTTGTATTTCACGAATTAAATTATGAAGACTCAAAATACTAAAGAAATTTTTGTTAATTCTCAAAATAAAATATCTGGCTTTTCGTGCTAATAAATTAATTACATATTATTTAGTTCAATATACAAATTTTTATTTATTTTTTT
This sequence comes from Synergus coniferae, assembly GCA_032164275.1. NCBI lineage: Eukaryota > Metazoa > Arthropoda > Insecta > Hymenoptera > Cynipidae > Synergus > Synergus coniferae. The sequence continues at coordinate 2,062,945 of JAUEJJ010000039.1, forward strand.
TTAAGTTTTTAAATGCATTAACGTTAAAGTTTACAAACATTTAATTATTAAATTTCTGTAAAATTACTTTTATTAGCAATAGCCCAGAGATTTGAATTTTTAATTTAAAAGTATTTAATTTTCATTTTACTTTTTGAAAAATATTGTTAGAGTAACATTGTTTTGCAATTATTCAGAATCTTCTAAAAAGTGTAACTTTGGCTTATTTTAAAATGTTTTACACTTCTCTGAATAAAAATTGTGGTTTTATTATTTTTTATAAAAGTTTTCAAAAATGAAATTCCTCAAAATTGCATTTACGAGATGAAACGATAAAAGTTTCAAATACAAAATTTGGAATCTCTTTGTTGAAATCCTTCAAAAATAAAATAAAATAGAATTTTAAAGAGTTAGTAAATATAGTGGCTTTCGACAAAAAATAAAATCGATAAATTGTTTCGAATTGTTTCTTATATTTAAAAATTAAGTATCAAAATTCGTTTCTTTTTGCAGGTGATTAAACATCGCAATCATACACGATGACGAAAGTCGCAGGAACTCCGAAAAATGCGCCATCAACGCCAAACCTAAAGAAGACTGCTAGTGGTGGCATTAAGAAGAACAAGACCCCCAAATTCAAAAACACCCCCACGGGAAAAGTCGCTCTTATCAACGGAAAAACGCCGAACAAGAATCAGAAAACTCCAAAGGGAAGTCCACTCGCCGAATCCAATGGAGTTTCAAAAACGCCCAAAATGAATGTGAACACCCCGAAAGGAGGAAAAAAGACTCTCCCAGCATCTCCTGCAAAACAGGAAATCAGTCCTAAAGAAGAAATCATTTCTAAAAAGGAAATCACTCCGAAAAAAGGTGTCACACCCAAAAAGGGAGTCACACCCAAAAAGGGAGTCACACCCAAAAAGGGAGTCACTCCTAAAACCGAAGTAACTCCAGCAGAAATCACTTCTAAAAAGGGTGTCACTCCTAAAAACGAAACTTCTGCTAAAAAGCCCGTATCTGAGAAGAAATCTGCACAGAAAAGTAAACAGGATGTAAACGAAAGTGCAAAGAAGAAAAAGAAACTAAGTCTCGATTCTGATAAGTCTGACGGAAGTATCAATGAAGGAATTTCTCTAAATGAAGATTCCGATGATACTTCCGATGAAATCGATGATGATTCTGACGCTGAAATTCCCGATATTCTTGGACAAAGTCTAAATGAAGACTCAGACTCTGATGATGACGATTTCGATGATAGCGATGAGCCGAAGGAAAATAAAGGAGTGAAGATGTTTAAGGGATTGAAAAAAGACGTTGCGGATTCGGATCTTGATGATGATGACGACGACGACGAAACTGATGATGATGGGATGATGGACAGTTCGAATTCTCTCTTAGATCAAAGCGACAGTGACGATGATGATCTAGAGGACGACGATGATGAGGACGACGATGACGACGATGACGATGACGACGATGATGATGATGATGAGGAATCTGCCGTCGGTCTGAAAGGTATTGAGGGGGATAGTTTGAACGATGACGATGATGATGACGATTTGGACGATGAGGATGACGACGATGAAGATAGCGATGATGATAAAGTTTTGAAGACTACGAAAGGTAAAAAAATTTAGAATTGCAGAAGAACGCAATTTTTAAATTCCTTAAGATTCCTAAGTTTCATAGTCTTTCTCCTTTAAGCACAAAAATGTAATTTAAATTTATTTTTAATTTAATTTTTAGCACTCTTGGACAGTTCGAAGTCCGACGAAGATGAAAGCGATGATGACGAGTCGGAAGAGGAATCTGCTCTTGGTCTGAAAGATCTTTTGGGAGATAGTTTGAAGGATGACGAAGATGACTTGGACTTCGAAGAGGATGATGAAAGCGACGATGATGACGATGATCTCAGTTCCGATGAGGAGACTTCGAAGAAAGTTCAGAAAAAGGTGAAACTTTCTGAAATCGAGAGTGCTGATTCTCGTATGGAGGAAGACGACGAAGATTTCGAGGAAGCTTCTGACGACGAAGGTTCAGATGATGACGAGAGTCCGAAGAAAGAAGGAAAGGATAAAAAGAAGACTGTGAAGAAGGAATTAGAAGAGTCTACAGATTCGAACCTGACTTCTGAGGAAAAATTACAGAGAGATAAGAGGACCATTTTCGTCGGAAATATTCCCAAAGATGCGACAAAGGTGAAAGTGAAGAAACTGTTTAGGAAATTCGGAATCATTGAAAACATTCGCGTCAGAGGTGTTATTCCGGAAAATCCAAAACTCTCATTCAAAGCAGCGGCCATCACAAAAAAAACCCATCCGAAAGTGACTACTGTTTGGATGTACATCACTTTCCAGGAGGAAGATTCTGCGAATAAAGCTTTGGCATTAAATGGAACAAAGTTTGAAGAAAATATCCTGAGAGTTGATAGGGCCTATGATGAGCAGGAAAATGATCCGAAGAAGGGAGTTTTCTTAGGAAATTTGCCTTATGGTGAGTCTAGCTTTTTTATTTAACTAATTTAAATGTATTGTGATTCAAATCTTTTAAGTTTGTTATTTGTTTTTCAGAGTGTGACGAGAACACTTTGTGGAATCATTTCGGCGAATGCGGACCGATTGAGTCTGTTCGACTCGTGAAAGATCGCAAAACTGGAATGAATAGAGGTGTTGGTTACGTCAACTTCAAATCCACAGACGCGGTAGTTCTCGCTCTAGGACTCAACGGTACCAAAATCCGAAATCGTGAAATTAGAGTTTCACCTATCAAATCTGACGGCAAGAAGAAGCCAAGAACCGCCAAGGGAAGGAAAAGGTCACTCTCTTCAAATTCAAACCAATCTGAATCGCCCAAAAAATTAAAGAAGAACGACGAAAATGCTGCCGCAGTCGCTGTAAGTGAATCCAAAGAAAAATTTCAATATTTCAGTTTTTCAGGTTTTGTGAGCCAGTTATTAATAAAAAATTTATCATTTTCAGACCAACAAAACTAAGAGCGCAGAATTGCGTAAGGCGAAGAAGAATAACAAACGTTCTCAAGGTGCATCTCAGAGGGTAAAAGACGAATCTGTTAGTCCGCAGAAAGAAAAAGTAAATTTCCAGGGACAGAAGGCAGATCAGAAGGAGAAGCAAAAGGTCACCAAATTGGAGAAGCAAAAGAAGCAGATGGCTGCAAAATTAACGGCGAAGCCCAAGAAACAAAAAGCCGCATAAAGTATTTAACTTTTTATAATAATTTCCCTTATTTTTACTTTGTACTCGTTTAAAAGATATCTTACTTTCCGGAAAACAGAAGTCTGTTGATCAAGACGTGAGATTGGAAGAATGCATGTGTGAGTTGTATATAATTAAAAGACTGTTTTAAACAATCGATACAATGTTTTGTAATGTATGTGGTATTGAAAATATCGCAGATGTTTTACTTTAAATTCTAACTATCTAAATTTATTTTACTAGTTAATTACAAGAAATGTTTTGATTTAAACTACGTTTAACGTTGACAATGTTCACATGCAAGAGCAGAAATCTGAAATAAAAACGTTTCTATCTTAGTTTGGTGTTAAATAATCAATCTCAAGAAAGAAAAAAAAAATGCTTCTTTTTAACTGAACTCGATTTTATTTACAGAAAATCGGGATTATAAAATATAGAATAAAACTATTTAACATCTTTTTGGTCTTTTGAAAATTCGATAATTTTTTTGTGCAGCTGTGTAGGTAGGTCCTTAATATTTTGAAGTGCACAGTTTTTGCAGAAACGCTTTGCATAAAATATACTACAGTCCAAGCAGACAGTTTTTTTGCAAAAACTGCAATCTGCGCCTAAAACTAGAGTCTCTCCTTTATTTAAGGGGCTGAAAGGGTCTTTCAGGATGTAACAATCTTCCAAATAAAGAAGTCCCCTCGCAAAAGGAGGTTTCGTACCCTTGTAGTCAAAATGTTCATTTAAAGGGCAAAAACTACACATAAAAATTCCTCCAGTCTCGGACTTTGTTTCTTTTGAACGTTTTCTTTCTTCTCTCGATTCCTCCGGATTTTCGCCAAAAATTTCAGTCTGCATTTTCGAACTGCCAGCAACGCCTTCCATCCTGAAATTATTTTATTTAAATATTTTTAATTGTTTAAAATCAAGAGGGGCAAATTAAAAATTAAATCCTTTCGAAATTGAAAATTTCAGCTACATTCCAAATAAATTTAAAACACTTTCAAACAGATTTTAGGTCTTTTAAAATTTTAAGGGACTATTTATTATTTTCATTTTCAGGTTTTTAATTCAAAATTGTTTAATTGAAAACGCTTTTAATTTGAAACTGTATAATAAACTATTCTATTTTCATGAATAACTAACATTCACTTGTTGCCTTTTGCTAAAAGTTCTTCCTTCTGCATTTCCTGGGGCCACCAAAAAGGTTTCAGAACCGAAACCTTCGATCCGCAAATCTCGAGTTTTTCTGAATTCAGAGCCTCTGAAATTCTCATCAAACCGAGACCTAATTTATTCTCTCTCCCTCTAAATTTCCCGACAGCTTTTCCAAACTCGTTCGTGATCGTTTCGTCATATTTAAAATCCTCCCTCGGCAATTCATCGAACATTAAAGGCATCAATCTCTTTCTCACAACGCCAGTGTGATGAGTTCTCGCCGTGAGTTCCTGGCCAATATAACATCCCTTATGAAAACTAATTCCGTGCAAATAATCCCCGTTAACTTCCAAGGGAAGAGGTTTTCCCGGAGGTAAATCTTCCACTCCTTCTCCAATTCCAAGTTTATAACGAAACTCTTTATAACTAGGTTTTTCCTCCGAAGAAGGCGCTTCTGACTCCAAGTGCCTAACAATTTCCTCTCTCTGAACACTCGATTCGGTGAGAATCCTCAGCCCCAGATTCGCGAGCCTGGGATCCTCGTAAATAATAATTTTATCGACTGATTTACTCGAAGTGTTGTTATTATTTCCACAGGGAAAAATCCTACCATCTAGTTTCAAATCGCTCGGTTCTTCAGATTTTTTGAAGTAATTAGGATTAAAGAGGGCCCAGACTTTCATTGTTCCCTGGAGAGATTCAATTTCGACTTTTCGTCGAAGGCGGTACGTTTTTAAGTGGCGTTGCAATTGATCGATGATTTGTGAATCACATTCGATGTAGAAAAAGGGATTTTCCTCGGGAGGTTTGTAGATTATTGTGTCGTAAAGAACTCGACCTTTGATGTTTAGGAAAAGGGTGTAGATGTTGGCAGCGCCGTTTTGGAAGTGATGCATGTCATTGGTGATGAGACCCTGAAGAAGATTTAATGACTCTTCACCTTCAATTCGAAGGAGAGAACGATTCGTTAAATGTTCGAAAATTTTTCGGTCCTGGGAGTAACTGAAGCTCTGGAGTTTTATTTGAGTTTTGAAGAAAAAAGAACGAGTCACTGAGAAAAGCGATTTGCCTAAAATTCGTCCCATTTTTGGTTTTATCTGATTTCTATGCAGGCATTTTTATTCATTCCGGAGGAGATTCCACACCTTATTTCACACCCTTAATTCCTGGAATTAAGGGTTGAAATTGAATTTATAGATTGTTGAGTGGGTGTCGATCGAACCGAGAAACTGAAAAGAATTTTAAAAGGGAAGATTTAAAACTAATTTCGATTTAAAATTATTCGAGACTGGACAGTTCCAAATTTTAAGCGTTTGAAATTCTAAGGGCATAATTTTGCAAACTAAAAAAATTTAATATGTACATTTGAACACTTTAAAATCAAAGAATAACTTTGTCGACATATCCTGAATTTCAATTCGATAACTTCGTACATTAAATCAAATAGATATAAGAATACACCAAAACTTTACGTACTTTTCATAATAACGAAATTAAATTTAATAAGAAAATTTAACAGACAAAAAAGCCTCTCTTTAAAAACAAGTAACTACTATCAAAACATTAATAATAAAGATAATAAATAAAATGAAAGCAATAATAGAATTCAAACTTCTTGACAACATAACCTAACTTTTAAGAATATAAGATTTAATTTGTAAAAAAACAGAGGTTAAACTTACTTTATATTTTATTATATTCTCGATTAATCTAGTCCTGTAATTATGTCATTTATATTTTATCTAAAGCATAGTACTTTGTATATTTACTTGTAAAGCTTCCAATTCCGGCAAATCGGGCAAATCTTTTGATCTTTTGTTTTTTTTTTCAGGTGACTTCAGCGCTATCTCATAAAGTGTCGAAAAATTAAAATGTATCTAAAATTCTAATTTCAGTCGGTATAGCAATTTTATGTTGACTTGAAGCGCTTTTCGGCAGAATTGAGTAAGCTAAACCAGAGATGAGTTGGCGTTGCTCTTATGGTAAGTAACACATGCACTTACAATTAATTTTGACTTAATCAAAATTTAATTAATCTGAATTTAATTAGAAATGTTCAATTACGCTAATTATGATTGAAAATTAATTCAATATATGATTTTAAATAGTTGAACAATGAACATAAAACAGTTTTAAACAAAAAAGTATCATCTTTTTTCAGCGTAATAATAATAAAATAAAAAATAAAACCATTTTTTTAATAAGAAAATTATCTGCAATTCTGTAAATCGGTCAGATATTATTGGCGTGCCATATTAGGTTCGTTTGCAACTTTTCACTAGTGTTTGAAGAGATCCACGGGAAAGTTGGTAGGTCCAGAGATGTGTAGGTCCGTATACGGCAAAACATGTTCGAATATAAAAAATATGGGAGTTATCGGTTCGACGCGACAGTTCGGGAGAGAAGAAAAATATTCGCGGATGTTTGGAGGTTGCAAAAAAAAAATTTGACACTTGAAGGCGAAATTGCTTTTTTGTCGTATGCAAACAACTTTTATTAGTTTATTTATTAGTCATTCTTGATAAAAAAAAAAAACAATGAATACAAAGAGTGGTGTGAAGAATATCAAAAAATTGAATTGCATGTTTTTTACGGTTTTTAACGGTCGTTCGAATTTATTTTCTATGTGAAATAAAAATATTATATATTTTAAAAAATTGATTTCATAAACAGAAAATCAGTTTAAATTGTCTAACGTAGATAAGTTTAGAGTTTTTACGGGTTTTTCGTAATAATTAAGGGGGGATAAGTTATTATAAGTTTACGTCATTGAGGAGGAGTAAAAAGGAGAGAAGCTGAAACCAACAAGTAGAAAGAGGAGAAATAACACACGGGCAATGCTTATAAACGGTTTCTATTCTCGGTAAGTCTCAGGGACGGCTATTGTAAATTTAATTTTTATCTGTCTGCTTTTTAAACGGAGTATTCCGGAGTATTCCGGAAAAAAAAGGAAAAATTAAACGGAAGGCCTTAATAATTATTACACAAATCCATGCATTCAAGCGGATACAAAATTACTTTAATTTTTAACTTTTAAAATCTTTTAAATTAAAGGCATGTGTTACTTTTACCATAAGATCAAATTTAGTTTCTCCAACTTTACATTTGCATAAATATTTTTCATTAACACCGGGCCATTTATCCGACTCCTGATCTAATTTCATTTGTAAATTTGCAAGAAAATTAAGAATTTCGCGAAAATCTCGGGCTCCGAACTTCAAATCACGCCCCTGTAAACTCACCACCCGATCTCTCTCGACTACTTCCGAACTCCCCCGAACGCATTCAACGGCGCCGACTTCCAAAGTATTTCAGTGTTGGTGCGCCAATTCGTGCCGCGACCGTCAAGGCGTTAATCCGTGTAGAATCGCGTTCGCGCGTTCGGCTAATCGGCACGATTTTCTCTAAAATATTTTCCTTTTCCGCGAGTTTCTCATTCATTCTCAACTCCGTGAAATCGAGTTTCGAATTTCACAAAAGGCCCGCGAGTGCGAGTTAAAATGTTGCGCGTTCGTTGAACGGAGGCGGAGTTAGAAGTTTTTGGAGTTTTTCAAACGAGGAGTGAAAAAAGAGTTGTTTTGTTTTTTTTTTTGTGGTGTCAGCGAAGAACAAAAAGCCAAGAGGATGTATTGCACCGATGCACATGATGGTGTGCACGAGGTGGATGGCAGCTGGGTGCTGCGAGTCTACGTCACGGACCTGCAGGTCGAGAGAAACCTCCGTGTCAAGGGCGAACTCCACATCGGAGGTGTCATGCTTCGTCTCGTCGAGGGTCTCGGTGAGTCCCGAATTCGATTTTTAAATCCGAATTTGGAGCAAACTGTCAAATCCATCAAAACTCCAAAAGTTTGGTTTTAGTCTAAAACGTCACATAGACACTAATTGTTGAAAAAACAATTTTAGTTTTGTAAAGTGCTTGATTTATAAATGGTGACAGTTTTATTAGACAATTATTAGGTTAACAATAAGTTTGACTTGTCGATGTTTGAAGACAGGCCCCTCTTTTTTGTGGGGTAATTTTAAAAAGAGACTTCAAGGGTGGTCAAATGAAAATCTTCAGCTCAAGTTACAAATTTTCAAGTCTTCAAGTGTTCGGAAAAAAAATTCGAAAGCGTAGCGAATCCCGGGTGGGATTTCAGATTCAAGGATTGACCTTAAGAAGGGCTGTAATGCACTCAACCTACCGGTACACGTGCATTCGAGCAACACGTATTTCGTATTGTATTCTATCGTATTATATTTACTTCCGGAAAAAAATAACGAGCTCTTATTATCATTTTCGTTTTATCAGCATTTTCCGAGAAAGCACTCAGCGATTGAGCTTTTTCATTATGATTATTATGAACTCCATTGCAGAATTTTAATTTATTTATTCTCATTACAAAGTTTAATTGAAAAAGCTCTGAGTCTCTTTTTCTTATTAACTTTTTGTTTCCCTTATTTCCGGTAATTAGATATCTGTGAAAAATACTTCTTTAGTCACAGATTTTTTTACCTTCTCTTTTTCTCATGAATTGTTTTTTTTTTTTGTGACTAACTTGCTAATCGTTTATAAGGATGTAAAAGGCCTCGTGGTTATATCGCAAATGGTCGTTATATCACATTGAACTGTTGAAGCAACAAGTTGCAGGATTTTAGTGTCGTTGGAACGCGACCTGAGAAATTCCTAGTCGTCGCTACCGATTCTGATGCTGTTACTGTTTCTGATTCTGCGTTCTGTAGCAGTTGTAGCAATTGCAAAGACTAAGAAATCGCGAAGCGCACAAAGTGGAAAAACTGGATAGTCGGACTAGTTTCCACATGAGAGGACGTAGCTTTGATTAAATACTCGACCTCTTCCATTCAAATTAAAAAATGCGACTCTCCAGGTTGATAATTCTAGCAAAAATTAAATCTCCCTATTTTACTCCATAATTATCGAAATTAAATATCATTTCGCTTTTTTCCTTGTAATAAAAGTGCGCCTACAGACAAAAGTAGCGACAATTTCAACTACAGTACTTTTCGCCCCGCTTTTCGCTCAAAACGAAGAATTCGTGGAAATCGAATTTTGAAATTTGAGATCCGAGTTGAGATCGAACCATTTTGAGATTAGAACTTGGAACCAAGATCCCTAAATTAATATGAATAATTTTCTGCATTTAATAAAAGTGAGATTAATCTTGGATCTAATTTGTCATGAAAACATGAAGAAAATTGAGTGATAGTCTCGGCAGAAAAGCAGGACTTTCATCTGAGATAAACTCGTTCGATAAGTCCCTCGTGACTGAAAATCGCAGGTCTTGCAAACATTATCTCGCCAATCGGGACACGCTTGAATCGCCCACGTGAGAATCGTGATTCTTGTTTGATTTTCCACCCGGTATATAGAGAATACACCGGTACTTAATAAC
>JAUEJJ010000039.1:2126331-2136428 GCA_032164275.1 Synergus coniferae
AAAAAAAACTAAAAGCTGAGTTAAACAAATTGAGTACAATTTTCTTTAGCAGGATATTAGTAACATACTTATTTTTAATGATTAGTTACCTAATTATACAATATATTTCATGTTCCTCTAAGTCATAAGTAACAATTTTTTCTCAATTCTTCTGTTGGTCCAGTTTTTTCGCCACTTTCATTTGGCAAATGTTCAAATGGACCTCATCGACCCCCCCCACTCTTCCCTAGGGTACCACGTGGTTTTAAAAATTTTTTGTAAACCGAAAAGAAGACCAAAAATGATGAGGTTTGTTTCTTTCATTTTTTTTTTTTTTTTAAGAATAATGTGAGTCAACAAATAGAATAAGAATTGTTATTTGTATTTTTTAACACTTATGTGTAAAACCACGTGGCTCGTACTGAGACCACCCCTCCTTCCATGTGTTCCACTCTGGCTTTTTGTTGTACCCCTCCCAACCCCTATAAGAACCACGTGGTTGTTGGAAGAGTCCTTCTGCTCTTTCAGCACCAATTGCTGCATGTTCTGCTGCGATTTTATTATAAAGATAATGGTGCTTAGCTTTCTCCCATTCTACACTTGGTGTATCCTAAACGAAGAAAAAAATAATTAAGAGTGTTTCTTGAAAATTGAAAAACTTTTAAATTTGTCAAAAATCAAAAATTTATTTAGAGAATTTAATGGTTCGGATATTTGCTAAGTAGGTTCGTGTCTATGCTAAGAACTGTATGATATTGAATTATCATTTTAGACTTTTAGAGTTCCTTGTTATCGACATTGCCGATATTTCTCTCGGTAGTGTCGACTGTCGATAACAATGGAACTTACTAGAAAAATCAAATATCAGGTCATTTTTAGTCCAGACACGAACCTGATTTTATTTTCTTTTTCTTACCGACATTTATCGACATCTGCATATTCGATGCTTTTGACAATTGATATGATATTGAAGGGAATAAATTTCGATAATGTAGCTTTAGGACAGACTTAAACCCGTTGAGCTTAGAGGTCGGCAAATGTCGATACAAAAATTAGAAAACTTCTTAAATATTATATTTTTTACCGTTGCAGGTTGAGCGTTATAATCTGCAATTCTTGCAAAAAGATCATAATGCCTGTTTTTCGCAAGTCTCACAGCTTCTGTATCTTGTGGTTGTGTATAAAAGTCATGGTAATTATTGTAATTATTCCAGGACGGCTGGCCAGCCGGTAAAAATGGATTCTGGTATTGATTGTTATCCGCTTTGTACTCCACTCTTTGTCCATTATATTTTGGAGGCAAGTACGCAGGAGATCCTGAAACACAATTTTGTTTTTTCAAAATAAAAATAGTTTTAAAAATTATACAATATCAGTTTTTTTTAATTTGCAAACTAAATTATAATATTATTCAATTATCGGCTTTTACCGGCATGTATTTAAATGTTGGCATTCTATGCTAAATGGGTTTGTGTCTATGGTAAAAATATTTATAATCCAAAAATAAGAAATTTGTGGATCATAGTAGCTCTAAATGTCGATAATATGTCGGTAACAAGGAAATGTTAGTATGGATGTGAACCCATTTAGCATGGAACAGAACCATTGGTGCCGATAAAGGTCGGTAACTGGGTTCTAAAATTTCTAGAACTTTTTGATATTTTATTATTTTATTACACATTTTTAATTCATTTCTGATTGTTTTATTTAATAGGCAAATTTTTAATACCATAAACTCTTCCGGCATCGTTTCCATATGCTTTTTGATCTCTATCGACGTGTCCTGAAAAATGTCCTGCTGTATGTTCAAAACTATAAGGCCTTGAATATTGCGGAGGCGTAAAGCTTGGTGTTTGCGTATATTGTGATTGTGATGTAATATGTGAATGTCCAAGATGAAGACTTGCCAAAACGAATACCATCTGAATTAAAATATTCAAAAATATATTTTTGATAAACAATAAAATATTTCACTCTTTTTTTTCAAAATAAGAGAAATTTTTTATATTACATATTTATAATAAATGTTATAACTTGTAACTAGTTTATTATTTTACAATTTGTTTTTCTTATTTTATACTTGTCGTGTAACAAATATTTTTTTTTTTTTTTCATAATTTCACAAAAAAAGAAGTATAGATTTTTTTGAAAAATAAAAAAATAAAGTGGAATGAAAATTTGAAGGATTTATTAATTTTTTAGGATCTAGAAATGAAAAATGCGAATCAAAACCTATTCCATCTATAATTAAATATTACCCCGGAAAAAAGAAACGATTGGACGATTGCTTTAGTGAATTCAATTTGTTTAAGAATGCGGATTTAAGTCACCTTTCCCTGTAAAAAACGTCAAAAAAAAAAAACAAAAACTTCAGACCGATTCAACTTTCCTAATGTGGTTTGTTTTGTTCCTGGGTACGTCCTTGACTGCCCTTGGCATTCTACTTTTTTAGCAATTGAATGACGCGCCGATGCACGACCTTGTAACTTTCCAGGCTTCCCGTGCGTTAAATCAATTCTTTAAATAAACAAAAATAAAAAATACTTGGCAAAATGCAGGAAATTTCGAAAAAAAAAACATTGTCGGGAAATTCAGTAGGAAAATTTTTTATACGAATGATTAAAAATCTAAATGTCGTCGAAAACCTAAAAAGTTAATAGTTTCTGTGTAAATTCGCCTCTTTCTATTTTACAATCTGTTTACAATGTAATTTAACTCTAATGAAAAATTTTTTAATAAATGTACGGAATTTTTCTGATTAAAAATTATTTATTTTTTTATAACAATAATAATCCAAAGAAACTGAAAACCGTAGGAAACATAGATATAATAATTAAAACAAGGGAATTTAAATATTTGGATACAATGAAGAAAATAGAGAAAAGAGTTAATTCTCTTTTTAATTAATTAAATTAATAAATGACGCACTTACTATTGCAGGGTTCATGTTAAATCTTGTTCACAAAACTGATTCGATCTTTACCTTCTCCGTCGCCAACTTGCACTGTCAAAGATATTTTCCTTCAGTGAGGGTGGAGTCCCACGAATTCGGAATGCGTTATGTCATAATGAGAGTGAAAGAGATCAAAGTATACTTCTGCCTCTTTCACTCTCATTACGACGCAATGCATTCCGGATTCATATGGGACGCGGGTCTCAAATTATAAAGTCCACATAAATATTATAAGAAGCTGTGAGCAAAGTCGCTCTATTAAAGTTTTCCTATTCTTTTTTTAATTGGATTATTTATGGGAGGAAAGTTAGATAAAAATGAATTTTTGCAGGTGCTAATATCTTACTTTTGCTGTTTTTCAAGATATCAATTCCTGCTTAATGAATTTCATAAATGATTATCTAATAATAATAATAAAGGATTTAGTTTATAATTAAGCTAATATAATTAATCAATATCAAGTTTTTTAAAACTGCCCTCAACTCCAAACAAATCAGTCGCAGTTTTTCCTTTGCCAGGACGAAGGGACTCATTTACTCTTCTAGTGGTTTCCTCCTCAATAAACCAAATTCGATGTTCCTCCAAGTCTTCGTAACAATTTTTTCTCAATTCTTCTATTGGTCCAGCTTTTCCGCCACTTTCAGTGGGCAAATGATCGATTGGAACAAATTTCACCAACGTCTCTTTGTTTGAATGGATGTGTAACTATAATACATATTTAAATTTGGAAATAAACCATTTGGAAATTTTGAAAGAAATTATTGTTCAAAGAATAAATTAAGCCAGAATTGACTAAATTAATTATTTGTGCACCAAATTGTATGCAATAATTGTGTGCATTCAATATTTTGATCTCTAAATTTAAATCAGTGAGAAATATGTCACTGAATCAGATTAGTAATAAGTCATTAATCAGTAAATTTTACTGATAAATTAATGAAAAAAACATCTGATGAATCTGTAATCTTGACTGATTATAATAATATATTTGCTTTTATTAATCAGTTAGTCTAAAACTGATGAATCAGTAATTTTCACTGATCAAGCAGTGAAACAAAATCTTTAATGAATCAATATTTTTATTAATATATCAATAATTTTTACTGATTAATCAGCTGATTTTATCCCTATATCAGTAGTTTTAACTGACCAAACAGTGAAAAGAACATCTGATGAATCAGTAATTTTTACTGATAAACCATTGATTTAACTGATTAGCCAGTCATTTTCACTGATTAATCAGTAAAAATCTTCACTAATTAGATTCATTGATCCATTTTTTACTGATTAAAGTAATAGAGTGCGCATTAAATTGTAGGAATGTGTGTAAATGACTCACAACGTCCATCAATTCTTTTTTCATGAATGGTTTCATCATTGATAAAATGATGTCCATCGCAGGAACAGAATTCATAAAATGAAGACCCTTGAGTCGAACTGGAAGAGCTTCTTGCAAATAGTAGAGATATTTTTTAATTCCTAAAGGACTTAAGCGCCCAGCATGACTAATAAGAAGTCCTTGCATGTCTATCAACATTATATGTCCTTTATACGTTCCTTGACGGAATATAAAAAGATCCAGAACCATGTTGTATAATTTCATTACATCGTTATAAACAAAGTGAGATGGATTCAAATCAAGAAGCTTTGAATAAAAAACTCTGTATCCTTCCTTTGTGGTACCCTTCAAGGGAACGAAGATCCTTAAAAAATAACTTTAATGTAAATTTGTAAAATTTTTCCCCAGCTCTAATTTATAAAGAATTTTGTTTTTAAACTTACCCTGTTTTCATAGCTTCTCTTACATCTCTTGAACCAATAGGATCCCTATTTGCAAAAAATTCTGGGAGGTGAGTCCTAGATGTGTAATAACTTTCAATAGTGGTTTTTGTTGGCTCCATTAGATAATAATTACTGTGCAGAAAAATGCTAAGTTCACTATCTGTGATTTTTGGCAAATGCGGTTGTTTCTCACACCATTCTTGCAAGGTCTCTAAATCTTCTTTTCTTAATTCTGGATTCCTTTTCATCTCTTCCTCGATGGAGACGTATTTTATAGTTGCCATCTTTTTAACAGTTTTCTAAAATAAAACAAAAACATTTTTTATTTTAATAATAATAGTGATAATAATAACAATAACAACAATAATAATAATCAACGTAGACCTAGCGAATAAAAAAATGTTAAATTTGATTTAAAAAATAATTTTTGTCTGAGATTTTATAACTAATGACTTTGAAATTTTAAATTGGACAATTTAAGTTGTGTTTTTAAGTTTTAAATATTTTTAAATTAAAAATTGATCAATTTAAAAATATTCAATAACAGTGACTCATGGAAATCAGACATAAAGGCTTATGTAAAACACTGCAAAATTCCTTTCTAATAATGGAAATTTATAATAATTGTATTTAGCTTTATTTTATTCTTGAGTTTTTATTATCTCAATCATTAAAAATTAAGAAGATATAATGAAAAATCTTTGGTAATATTTCACTCGCCTTTGAAGAATCAATATTTCTTGTACACCTGATGAGACCACACATAAGTAAATACTGAGAGGAAACATCTCGTAATTTTCATAGTACACATAAATTACTCTTTTTTAAGTAGCGTGACAGCAAATCTGACCTGTCATTATTGTGCATCTTATGAATTGCAATTTGTTTAGCATAGTCCATCACATTCCATCTTGAAAAGATTTATTCTCTTTGACTATTTTTCCTTTGATCAATTAATTATATTGTTCAATATAAACTTGTCTTATTTTTTAAAATAAAAATATTGCCAATTTAATTTAAAATGGTAATTATTCATACGACGTTGATTATTATTTATTATTGAATGGACATTTAGATATGCAAAAAAATTTTCTTCGCACATCATTGCCTTTTTTCAAGCTATCAAATTATCTATTAGTCTATAAAAAAATCCCCGTGTTTATGATGACATAATTTTCATAATAGAATAGTTGGTTGCAAAGTTCATTTGATTGCTTTAAACTCCTTAAAGGTTTATAGTTTTCCAGTGGCATTCGAAATTTAAATTTAAATTTTGACTAACGTTGTCTTTCGTATGTTGTCACGTGACCGTTACTCGGGTAGTCAAGATAATGTCTGAATAAGCAATTCGTTGATTCGTTTCATTGGCATTTGTTGGCATTTCGCAAAACACCGAAAGATCAGATTTTTCTTCTGAAATCTAAAGTATATTATTATAGTTTCTCGATTAATTGGGTTCAAAAACCTTTGCGATATCAAGTCATTGATAAAACATAACAGATCTCATCCTAATAAGGATCGTTTAAACCCAAAAATCGTGATCGTGATCGTGATCAATTAAACAGAAGTGAACCATTGCTAGGTGCAACCGTGTAATCAAACTCGTGCAAGTTTAGACACGCAAGACCATGCTGCTGAATACTGGGATATTAATAGGTAACAATCTTTTTATAACACATAATCGCTCAAAAAATTGTTTTAGACACCATCACAAATATTTTGATTTAATAATTATAAGTCATTAACAGTAATTTATTAAATTAATTTACTAAGTTCGTTCTCAATTTGAGGTTACGTTCATCGTGAAGACGTGAAGTTCATTGATGAGTCCATAAAATATTTTAGAGCAAAAAAAACATTTTCTTATTGCGATTAACACTTGCTTAAAGAGTTTGTTAATTATTCTTTATAAGCCAAAGGCATTTATAGCAATTCATCAAACGTAAATTGCTTAAATTTAATGTATTTTTCATGTTACTTTCGACCTGAAATCCAAAATATTTTGGAACAAAAGAAAAGAAAATGTTAATATTTTTCTGTTATGATAAATATTTAATAAATTTATATATATTATTGTTAATTATTAATGTTGTGTAGTAAATTTTTTTACTATAATCATTTATAAAATTGATTGTCACTCACCGGAATATATTTTCAAGTATGTAGTGATAATTTGATTTGTTTCATTGATCGCCAATTTTATAATATTTTAGGGAGCACATCGAAAGATGACTCAAGTTCAAGCGACGATGACGACATCAGCATAAGCAGTATGAGTAGCCAAGATACTCATATATTAAGTGAAAATGAGAACGAAGACAATAATTCCGATAATGATTCGGATAGTAATTCAGGTAAAAATCGAGAAAGATATAAATATATCTTTTATTTCCTTCGAAACCTTTTGAAATAAATTTAATTATATTGAATTATTCAATATTTCTGTATAGATGTAGCTTTAAATGAAGAAGACGAGGATGACGAAGTCGTAAAGGCGATTATTAGATCAAATGAAAAATACAGAGATCATCCTCCTACAATAACTTTAGAAGATACAGTAATAGACGTTTGTTTCCATCCCCAAAAAGATTTAATCGCCTTAGCAATGATTACGGGAGATGTTCTTTTGTAAGTGATTTACCTGATATTTACAATTTTATTTATATTAAATATTATGTTTCATGTGAAAGAGATTCTAAAACCTTTCTTATACCCTTCAGGTACAAATACAGTAATGAAGAAACAGAACTCTTATCTACAATCGAAATGCATTTGAAGTCCTGTCGTGATATCGAATTCAGTGAGGATGGCAAAATACTTTTCTCCACAGCGAAAGATAAATCTATTATGCTTATGGACGTTGAAAGCGAGAAACTTACAAGATTATATGACGAGGCTCACGAGTAAATCCTCATACTTTTCTAACGAAATATCAAATTTTCCCCTATTTTCTTCGAATTTAATTTAAACTTTATATTTTTAATTTTAGGTATCCAATTTTCACCCTGACAGTCATAAATGAAAACACTTTCGCCACAGGAGACGACGACGGAGTCGTGAAACGTAATATTAACAACTAAATAAAACTTTAGTATTTTAATCCAAATTCAATTAATCATAATATTGTAAAATTTTATGTTTAGTCTGGGATCTCAGACAACCAGGAACCCAATCCATTTGTTCATTCAAGGAAATGGAGCAATCTGTAAAATCTATGGTAACCAACAGAGAAGGAAAATATTTAGTTTGTTCAAGTGGAGACGGATCACTCACAACTTTCAATATACCTGCAAGAAAGATGCACGTACAGGTATATTTTTGAGTTTTCGTTACTTAAAATTTCTAAAAAAAAAATTATCAAACCATTTTAAGGGTTACCTTTCATTTAAATTTAATTACACAAATCCTTTTTTCAGTCTGAAGAGTACGACGAAGAAATTACCTGTCTCGGTCTTTTCAAAGACGAAACCAAAATTTTAAGTGCGACCAACAAGGGAAAAATGTATGTCTTCAATTGGGGTGAATTTGGTCTTCATTCGGATGAAATACCAAGTATAACAAAAAAGTCAATTAATTGTATGATTCCGATCACCGAAAACGTAGCCGTTACTGGAGACGAAGATGGAATCTTAAGGTGAGAAATTCAATTCTTTTCAGCAAAATTTCATTATTATAAATTATATTATTATTTAAAGTTTGAATATATATTTAACTTAAATTTGCAGGGCTATAAATCTCTTCCCAAATAGATCCTTAGGAGTTGTTGGTCAGCACAATTTCTCAGTTGAAAGCCTGGATATCAGTAGGGACGGAACTCTAATCGCGTCCTCGTCCTTTGTAAACGACGAAGTAAAATTCTGGAATGTCAAGTACTTCGAGGACATGGACACGAATTTCAAAATAAAAGGTGGCAAGCAAAAACAAGTTAAACATCACCTTCCGAGTAGTAAATTCAACAACGCGTCTGACTTCTTCGCTGATTTGTAAAAATAGTTTGGAAAATTGGCTGGAAAATCAGTTTGTAAAATAGAGGCGCTACCTCGATTTATTTAATTTCTTTATTTCTAATGTAATGCAAGCAAAAATAAGTTAAAAGCTACATCTCGAGTAGCATATTCAACCACACGTTGTACTTTTACGCCGATTTCAAAAATGAATTCGCCGTCCGTTGAATTTATAATCTTAATTTCTAATATGTAATTCTTTTTCTTTCGTTATTAATTTTATTATTCTAAAGTTAAGGGTTCGAATAATAAATTTGATACTATTTAAAGTTTCTGATTCACTTTAATATTATCGACACCGTTACAAATTCACTGAATAGAAAAAGCGGACATCACAAAACATAGCTTAAAAAAATTGTACTAAATGTAGTTTTTAGTTTGTAAAAGTTGGAAAGTACTTAACAATAAGATGACGATTACACGATTCACTATCCGATTTCTGACTTTTGTTACCGTTCAGTTTGGAGAATATTTTGATTTAGGATTGAAACTTCATCTCATTTTAAAATCAGAGACGAAAGTCAGAACTTGGATTCAGAAGATGATTTCCTTATTTTTAAGTTCTAAGTTTATAGTGGATACTTAAAAATAAAAATGCGATAAAAAATACTGCATTGTCGAGATGAGATGAGATGAGATACTGGAATCGATATGATTCGTTTTTAAGGGTCCGTATTAATATCTTTTATCCTTATTAATATTGTTATCAAAACCTAGGCTACTCGCAAAATGCAGTACTGGCGAGGCAAAATCGATTTTTTTCCACAAACTCTCAAGTTCAATTTTCAATGATTTCAGTTCTCCGAACCAAACTTTGGTTCGGGAGAATAAATTCGAGAACTCTCTTTAAGTTTACTTAGATTGTAAATTAAAATACAAATTCTTAAAATTACTTTTTGGTTTTTCATGGATGATTGACGTGTCTCAAATATTCAGGAGCGTGATAATGTTGGGCATGGGCGAGAGAAGGATGAATTGGTGGAGGAAAACAACGAACGTGTTCGACACTCGTGGCGTCACTGTCTCCACTTTTCAGGTACTTGTTTAGCACGGCAAAAATTTGAGAGTTCAGAACCTGGAATCTTCTGATTCTGTCCACCATTCTTTTCAAATGCTGTTGAAAAAAGGAATTTTTTTTTTTAGTAAAGAATGAAAATAAAGATTTAGATCAAGATTTTCAAGTCGTTTCAAAGATTTAAGGATGCGATTAAATTAATTATACGTACGATTCCCTTGACGTTTTCGTCTTTACCATCGACGCGTTGAACTCTGAGGATGTGATAACAAAAATCGAGAGCCTCGAACCTTCTTTGTTGGCCCAAAAGAACAATCATTACACATCCGGCCCAGTGCAAGCCTTCTCCGAATAATTGCCTGAA
>JAUEJJ010000039.1:2149726-2177599 GCA_032164275.1 Synergus coniferae
ATTTAATATGAGTAATTGAATAATATTGTAAAAGGAAAGCAATTCGTAGAACTGTTTTAAATTTTCGCTGGCAGTGTAGCGGGTTGAGAGGGGGGATTTTTTTCTGGAGTCCAACTGAAGATGGTTCTGTTGGCGCAGCAAATATCTGGTCAAAAAAATACATGGAGTCGTACGCATGATCCGTACTACCCCGTAGTGTCCGTACTTGCACGTACTTGACTACTTGCGTGTGTGGTGATTGTTAGGATTGTTAGCATGGTTGTAAGGTTTAGTAATGTTTGGCAAATATTCTGTTTTCCACTTTATTTTCTAACTACTGAGTAAGTAAATAATAAAAATGGCAGGATCCTCGAAGCAGTAAGTATTTCTGCTTAGGAATTTAAACTTCTTCTTCATTACCTTAAAAAAAGAGAAAAATATTCATGTATTTAAGTAAATTTGTATTTCAAACCTCAAATGTTTATTTATACTATTTCACTATTTATCTATTTCTTAGATAATGAGTAATTTAAAAATTGCGTTTACAGGTCTGGATAAAAATAAAGTAATTCTTTAGAATTTGTGATTTATTCTTTTATAACATTTAATAATAAGAAACATATTTATGCTTTTTAACCTCCAAATATCTAGCAACTCGTTTGGAAAAATCTAAATAAAATTATTTGAAAGTTTTAATTAACTCAATTACTAAGTTCAATTTGTCTTTTTCGTTCTGCGAATTACAATGAGTTTTAAAAATATTAATTTTTCTATTAAAAATATTTAAATGTCCACATTTTTCCAGTTATCTCTTTGTCGAAAGAAATGGAAAATTAGTTAAAATTCAAAACAAATACGAAATTCAACTATAGAATCTAACATCTGTTTTTAAAAATGTCCCCATTCAAAAACTTTCTATGTATGTACTCCGAAAGCACTGCCTAAGAAATGATTCCAATAACAAAAATGTATAAAATATATTCAAATTTTTCGAATCTAAATCTCCCTTGCTTAAAAATGCTTCTCCACTAAATTTTTTTAAATCAACTAATGTTTTTTTTAAAATTATAATTCCAGGTTTGGACTCCTTTTTCCAAAAAAGGCTCAACTCTCAGCCCCAAAAAAGGCCAACATTTTCGGCGATGACAGCGATTTGGACGAAGATGATGGCGCCGATTGGGTGAAGAAAAGTTTGCAAGCCGAAGGTGAGAAGAACCGAGTAAAAAAGCAAGCTCGAATAAATGCGGCAAGGGCTTTAGAAGAAGATCCAACAATTTATCAATACGATGAAATATACTCAGAAATTCACGTAAATCCGAAAGTGAAAAAAGAAGAAAAGAAAAGGGAGGGACCAAAGTATATCGGACCTTTGCTTCAAGCTGCCGAAAAGAGGAAGAAGGAACACGAATTAAGAATTGAGAGGATGGTTCAAAAAGAAAGAGAAGCCGAAGGAGAAAAGTTTAAAGACAAAGAGATATTCGTTACCGCTTCTTACAGGGCAAAGCTCGAAGAAATTAAGAAACTAGAGGAAGAGCAAAAGGAAATGGACAGACTCGAAGCAATCGGGGATGTTACGAAACAGTGCGATGTTTCAGGATTTTATAGACATCTTTACCAACAAAAATTCGATGAAAAGAAGATAGAAATTAAAAAGGAAAAAGAAGAAGAAAACGAAACGAATGATAAGACTGAAAAATCTAAACAAAATCTCGACAAGGACGATTCTTCAGTTAATGATTCAAGCGCAGAGGAAGATGATAAAAATAAAGATTCGGCCAAGATTCTTGCAAAAATTAGGAAAGTGAAGCAGTATCGAAAAAGGGTTGTTGAAGAATCGGAATCTGAACCCGAAGCTGACAAAGAAGAAGAAAAAGAAGGGGATACAAATTCTAAGGAAGAAACTAGCCTTGAAACTGAAAAAAGTGGAAAGGAATCAGGGAAAGAAGAAAGTAAAAAAGAAGAAAAGAGTCGAAAGAGAAGTTTAACGCCAGAAATAAAGGGAAAAGATAAAGAAAATGACAAAAATGAAGGAAAACTTCAAAATGGATCGAGTAAAATAGAGCAAGAAGGTGAGGAAAAGCCAAAGCGAAAGAGAGGAGAAAAAAGGGTTTCTATTTGGGAGAAAAGGACAGTGGGTCCAGTTTTTGAAGCTGCTTTGGAGAGATATTATGCTAGAAAATCATTAAGGGTCTCAGGATCTTAGGTTTTTTTTTCTGACCTGCGTTTTGTTTCGATTCGTGGATTTATAATTTAGGATAGTTTAACTAAGGAAATGTAATTTAATAGAGAATAAATATGAAATTTTTTAAATTAACAATTTGTCCATTTTACCACCATAGAAAATAGATTATGTTCAAGTATGGTAAATAAATAATTAGCTGCCTTTTTGAAATTAAAAAATATCTCCAATAAAACGAAAATTAATTTATTCTTGGCAGCACGATCCCATTTTTTTTATTAACGTTACTTTATACACAGTGATGGCTTGAATATTGCATTCAAGACTTGACAAAAGATTTCTTTCATTATTCACTTACAAATATAAAAATCAATCCATCTTACACTGAAAATAAAAATAGATAAATTCACTCTTTAAACGGGTTATTTTATAAAACAACTTTAGTTGTTAAAAAAAAAAAAAAAAAAAAAAAAAGAAATAACATACTATATTATATCTACAGTGTAAAATAGAGATGGCAGGATTGTTACAAAAGCTTCGAATTTTCAATTTCAGTAACACTCAGAAATATATCAAACAAGTTCCTAGCATACCTATTCATGTAAAAATTGATAACATAAGCGTAAAATTAATTTCGCCTCCAGAAAAGAAAGCTAATTATCAAAAAATGAACAGAATCATCGAAAATGGAACAGATGATTATCCTATGAAGGTCAATGGCTTCCCCGACGATAACATACACATAAAAAAAAGGAATTTACATCAGTGAATATTAATATTGTTTATACAGAATCTAATCATAAGGCATCGATCTCCCACTAAAACATTGCACATTCATCAAATCATTCAGTTTGTTCCATTCATCTACAAGACATAGAAAATTTGCATTTGCGTTTCAGACCTCGACGAAGACCTGTCCGAGTAGTAGGACGATTTTTCGTCTCTTCTTTTTTTTGAGGTCCAATTTCTTTGGATACACTCAGATTTTCCATGCTTTTACTTTTATACAACAATCTACTTCTCGTGGAGACCCCATAAAAGTCATTTTCGTTCTGGGATTTCACCAGCAACCACTTATTTTTTATCTCACAAACTCCAGTCAACTTGTGTTTTTGGCTGTTATATTTACAATGGGCCTCGTCACATTTCGAAAATAAATGAGGTTTGGTCTCAAGGAGGTCCCGAATCTTCTTCAGATCGATACTGACTCTGCAATTAAGACAAGGCTCAATTTTATCCGCGTCTTTCGGTTTCCCCGAATTTTTTCGGTGACACAAACCCCGAAACTCATTCGAGAAAGGAATTGTGATGAGTTTTCTTGGGGAACTGGGACGTTCGTTTTCCAAGGAAGTTGGTTCCACAGGATTCAGGTTTTCTTTCGTGGAAATGCAGTTCTTTGAAGCTTTTTCACGAGTCGTTACTCCAGTGCTCGGAGATTCAAGAATGTTTATTGGTCTTGAGGTACAGGGAAATTCCTGGAGGGTATTCTCCTCGAACTCAAAGTCTCGTATTCGTTTAGGAGGAATTTCTTCATCCGGGTCTTGCGGGTCAGAGAAATCATCAGAGAAACTTGGACAAGGAAGTGGTGATGAATCTGAATCCCGAGAGCTTCTTGATCCAGTATTATCCATCTTGATATCGATTCGGTACTTGTCATACAAAATCACCTGTAAAGAGAAATGTGAGCTTTTGTTTAAGTGTGGAGTTACGATTTTGTGGTGCGAAATTTGAAATTCCTTTGTTATTTGGAATTAAAAGCAATTCAATAATTGAATTAAAACGTACCTGAACTATGTCTGATCCACAGACTCTGAATTTGACATCACTTAAGGACACGTTGTCCGGAATCAATCTAGCTGAATCACAGGAGCTTGAGGTTTCTGAGAGCTCGTGGCCGCCTTCTGAGATCGAGCCGCATAAGACACTGAATTTGCTATAATTAAAAGGAAAAAATTTGAATACTAATTTCTAAAATGAGAGAGAATAACTTAAATAAATAAATACGATAAATAAGATAAAAAACATAATTAAATACTAATTAATATAAATCAAGGACATGCATATTAGGTCTGTGCGAATACCAACAATTAGATTCTTTGCTAATGGAAAAAGAACATAAGAATAAATAAGTCGAAAATATTTCATCCAGGCTTAAAATCAAAAAACGAATTCTATCATACAAATAATTACAAATCATTTAATAAATCATTAAAGAAAACAATACACAAGGATAAGAGAGATTATTATTTATATCGATACCAATTCCTGGAAATCTTCTCTGAAAAAAAGAGTCGTTCTTTAATCCTGGAAGATCAAAATTAAAATTATTGCAAATAGACTAAAATCCTCTCTTCCTGAAATCTTCTCTCGAATTTGTGAAGTCAATTTCAGTTTCGAAAACTGTAACACCTACCGTCTTCCAGAATTAAAAATGAGTCGTGCAATACCGAAATGAAGTGAAGAAACATTTCTAGGTTCGTAGTATTTTTGGTAAAGATTTCCAAAAATTGTACCGATCTTCGATTTGGAGACAATCTCCAGTTTCCACATCGAAGTGCGTTGGACTTGAGAACTTACGAGTCTTTGAATGAGTCGCTTCCGATTTGTGAATCTGCCTTTGTAATGATTTTACTTTCTGCTTGAACTTCGACTTTGCTGAAGGAATCGGCAATTGGTGATATTGACTGTCCGGGGAAATTACGAGGACTGGTGCCTGCATCCCCGCGACACTGTTAGAAGAATCCCAAGAGATACACTGTCGAGGAGGTCAGGGGAGAACATTTAAAGACATATACATTTCAGCCGTACATCTAAGAATTTCGATAACTGTTTTCCAGTTTTGAAACTTGCATTAATTCGATTTCAAGATAGCTGAAGTCACCACACCATTAGATCAGTCTTCTATTCTCTTTCTTCTAAAATGTCTGAGTAATGTTTATCCGTACTACAATTTTCTAACAAAGGTACAGAATCTCTAGTGTCAAAAATTCTTAAGGATTGTTCAAAAACAAAGATGAATAAAAATTGTTTCAGTTTTGTTTAGCGATAACACTCGAGCTTTTGACAAAGTGCAATTGTGATACAATATTTATTTACGAGTGCACATCTGTGATACAATAAAATTGAAGATTGGACTAGTGACTTGCATTCTTTCTTGCATCATAAATTAAATATTAAATAGATCTATATTTAATTTATGAGTTGATTCAAATCCCTGACTCGACGCATTTAATTTTTTCCTAAAATTAAAGGCGAGGAATTGGGCCCATGTCGAGAGTCAGATACATTTAGTGTAAAATATTTGGTAAAATATCGTAACATAGATTGTAAGTTCAGTTCAATAATTTTCTGACGGTTTAGAAAAAAATTTTATAATAAGTACTTAGGAGTTTATATTTCGAAAATAAAAAAATTTAAATTTTTATTGAAAATTGTTTTAGATCCGATTGACGGTGAAAATGAGTACATCAGGATTGGTGGACAAAATTTCAATCACCAATCACAATCGATTCCTTTTATCAGTCCTCCAATCATATTGCACTGTTTATTCACTTTCGGTCGGGTTAATAATCACAGCCACTTAAATTTCGCGCGCTAATGACGTTCGGTTAGTACAGTTGGTACCATTTTCAAATCTAGTGTCTTTTGGTAACTTTTCATTTATTCACCCTATCTAGGAAATATCTGGACAAGAAAGGTCGCAACCACCAATCATATCACAGAATTTTTCCCCTAAGCAAAAGAAACGGAAACAGAAGAGACGCAACTTAAAATTAAATCTATCTGATTTAGTCAAATTAAAATTTCCCGCCTAGAAATGGACTTCAATTACCTAACAGGTTGGCCACCACGATCTAAGAAATGAATTCTGGTTTTCCCCTACGTTCGGAAATACATTCCCGATCATTTAAAAATTGAGAATGAAAGATAAGTATACTACTTTTGTCTCTTTCACTCTCACTACGACGTAATGCAACGGATGCAACGCAAGCCTTTGGTGAATTTAAATTGCAAGATCTATTTTTGTTTTAATTATATTTTATATTATTTGTTTTATATTATAAGTATTATTAAAAAAATCTAATCGAACATAATGAGGGAAATCTTAGTATTTTTAAAACACTTATACTATAAAATTAACTAAATCAAACTAAAAGTATTGAACTTTAAGGGTCTTGGACTCCAATTATAGCTTTAAAGTTCAATTTCTCGATTTTTATCAACAAATAATAGAAAAAAAATATATTTTGTTACTCTACATCGTTACCCTTTATATAAGTAACGAGTTTGACGTGAAATAAGTGGAAAGTTTCTCGAAATGAAGGAAATAAAATCTGAATAATAGAAAGTAACTAAAATATCTTGACTCCCGACACTATACATTTAAATGCAGGAAATAGTTACTACAACTAATTAATATCTTCAAAGTACTCACATCACCTGCCTTCTTCTCAACAATTTTTAAAACCTCCTGTGACTCTCCACTCCCCATATAAAACGTTATGTTTTGGGGCAAGGTAATGTAGTTATTCGGAGTGATATTATCACTGCTCGTCGAAGGTTGATTACTTCTCGCACTCACATCCTCGCTCATCATGTCACTCTGAGTAATATTCGCTTTCGCCAATGCTTCCTCCACCAAATTCCTTTTCAAAAACCTTTTCTTCTTCTCGCCTTCAATATTTCGAACAAATTCCCTAGAACTTCTATCCTTTAAATTTAAACCCAAGTCCGTCTCTTCACTGTTTGCACACTTCATTCCTCCACCCTGGATCTTCACATTCA
Organism: Synergus coniferae; assembly: GCA_032164275.1. Classification (NCBI taxonomy): domain Eukaryota; kingdom Metazoa; phylum Arthropoda; class Insecta; order Hymenoptera; family Cynipidae; genus Synergus; species Synergus coniferae. Next base: position 2,156,670 of record JAUEJJ010000039.1, read on the forward strand.
TGTCATTATCCGAAGCGAAAAAACTCCTCACTTCAGAAACCTTCGACCTTTTCTCCGAATTCTGCCTCTTAAAATTCGGCGACGGTCCCGCCATATCTGCTTTCCTCTTTAGCTGAAGATCTCCAGATCCATCTTCCTGATTCTTCTCCATTTCCCAATTCTCAAACACCTCCGGAGCCAGCGAACACACTGACGCGATTTTTATTCCAATCGATTCTTGTGCGGGAATCTCCGGCTGGGAAAATTGTGGCACTTGCGTCACAACCGCTGCAGGCAAATTTTTCATGGGACTCACATTTGGTTTTGAAGGATTCAAAACTTGTTGCGTCCTTCGATTAGTAAACTGGGGAGTTTGCTGACTCATTTTTTGACTCACTTGTCGATTAAATTCCGGACTGAGCATCTGTGGATTGAGCGCTCGCGTACTCGTAGCAAATCTTAAATTCGAAATTTGTGGATTCGCAACTCTCGAATGTTGGGGAGTACTTTCTGCGTTCGGAATTTTTGGTTGGGGAGTACTTTCCGCATTCGTAAGTTTCTGATTTTGTAAACCACTCCCAGGACTTGTGATTCTCTGACTTTGTGAAGTGCTTTCCTGAGTAGGTCCTTGATTCTGTGCAATATTTCCCGGATTAATGGAACTAGGGCTTAAATTTTGGGAATTTGTCAAGTTCGGATTCGAATTCTGCTGATTCAAGAACCTCTGATGAACCGGACTCGCAAACATTTGATTTAAAATCCGCGTATTCGATAAGTGAGCATTTAGTCTTAACTGCGAAGTGTACTCACTCAAACTTTTCGGTGGAGTTAAATTCTTCACAGTCTGGATACTAGTGATAGTTGGTTTAGACTCTTTTTGGTGTAAAGAATTGGACGCAGTCGGAGAATGTATACTCATGTTTTCAACAGAATTTAAATTATTTCTTGCAGCAGCTTCTAAATCAAATTTTTTAATCGACTCCGTGCTTTGATTCCCGATCGTGTTCGTTCTGGCATGTTGTTCAGCGCGTCGCTTCAAGTTAAGAATTTCAATCTTTCTACCGTCGTTGGTTGTGAGGACTTTGGGGTTCAGTTTTTCGCTAATAATCTGTCGCATAAAATCAAAAAGGTGATTTTAATCCTTCTCAATACCCGACAGCGACGAAAAAAATTTAAACGTACCTCGATGTCTTCTGGCTCCTCGTCACTGTCAAGTAAAATCACAGTATTTGGATCGTCATCTTTCTTTTCAATACTGCCTTTTTCAGTTTCCGTCACGTTGGTCGACGAATTTGTCCCCTCGAGACTACTCGAGTCTTTCGTCATCTGTCGACTGTAATCAATCACACCAAATTAAGAGTTTAATTATTCCTAATATTTCTTTTCTACCATGCCGAATTAGATTCTCATTTTTTGTAGATTCGTTTCGAAAGTTGAAGCAAAGAATCGATTAGGGTATTTGCACAGGCCTATAAAGATCTCCTGGGACAATTCGAGCTCAAATTCACGAGTCTTGATTTCATTTAAATTGTGGTTTGTGTGAAAATCGAAAGTCGTGGATTTAAAAGTGGGAAGGAGGTTTTAAATTTTTATTAATTGAGAAGAAATCTGTGGAAAGAAATTCACTAACCTCTGGGCAACTTTCATCACTTCTTTCATTTTGTATGAAAGAGGGCCGGGCCGAACTTTTACAGTAGGAAAATTTTCAGAATCGTGACTGTCAGAGTTATATTCATTCTGTTTGTTCGAGTTCTGCCCAACGGAAAGTTCGCTGTCACTATCTAAGTCCTCTTGGCATGGCTCTCCGCTCTCGGCATTTCTATTGTTTAAATAAAAAAAATGTATAAATTATTTCTTATAACGATTTATTGATGATAGGATCATAAATTTTATAATAATAAATTTTCTTTACCTTACTGTTACACCTTCATCACGAATTGATCTATTTACAATTGGGGATTTATCTACAAGAAAAGAAATTTAATTTAGATGAGGTAGTTTCAAAGTACATACAATTAAAGATAAATTATTATAACTAGAGGTTTTTTCCATAAGAATTCGAAATCTCACCTATAATTGATTTACATTCGGCGCATTCCCACGTAGAATTTGACCATTTTAGGTGGCCGCAGTGCCTGTGAATTCCTTGGGATCCACACATTCGACAGAGAACCATTTCCCACTTGCTAGAAGTTTAAAGTAAAATAAAAGATAAAGTTTCAAAACTGGATTGAAAAAAGCGATTCCTAAACATGTGATTCGAAAGAAAATAAAAAAATATAAACTAATTAAAGCGGAATAAATCGTATTTAAATTGAATTTTGTCCAATTGAATTAATGCCATGAGATGTCCTTACTTTGTCGACCCCCTAAAACATTAAATTGATTAAGTAATTAATATCCCAAAATTTTCTCATAGGGATAATAAATTGATCAGATTTCCAAGGTTGCCACAGATTTCAAAATTCACTTAATTTTTAAATTCGGAAAGAAATATTTTATCGAAATGATAATTTTCCTCAGTTATAAATTTGGTACAGTAAGTAGTTCTTCGCCAAAAGAACAGAATTCGCTGAATTTTTTGTTTTTCAGACTTTGTAGCAACCCAGAAGTAATTCTCCATCGTGGAGTTACCAAATAATATATAATTCGAAATTTGCACTCACGCGTTGCTGCTCGTGTGTTTTCTTCCCTTCGGACAGACGCAGGTCTCCGCATCGCACTGGTTATGCCTGTAGAGTAACTCCTGATAAGCATTTGGTACCAACTCCCAAGACGCGTCCCTAAAATAATATTTAAATAAGAAACCAGAAATAGGAGTAAAAATTTTCAACTGGCAAATTTGGATTCTTTTAAATAAGAAAACTCACTGCAAGGGAATAAAAATGCCGTGTTCGAGCATTGCCTCCTGGAATTCCTTCTTGTTGTTGCAAAGTGGACACTTGAAAAAATACCCGGAACTATTTGCGAGTTGCTGAAAACACAGAATTTTATTTTTAAACAAGTAGGTAAAAAGACGGTATGGGTTGATTTGTGTAAGGGGACAAAAGATGGATTACCTGAACACATTTTCGGTGAAAAAAGGCATTTTTCTTACAACAAGGGGCCCATAATGTTTTTAACATATCCATGTAATTAACGTTGTCATAACAAATGTAACATAGAGTACTTTCTGCATTTTGGACTTCCTCCACAACTCGAGAGTCGATTAACTGTTTCGGTCTGTGATTGATACAATAGGATCTGCAAAAAATAGAGAAATTCAATCACAAGTCTCAGATTTCACTTTTAAAGCATCCTAATTATGAGGATTCCACTCTTTATTGACTACCTAAATTCTCCGTAAAATTGATGTAACGATCCATTTCTCAAACCACAGGGGAGATGAAAGATGCGTTTGCACTTTGTGTTACAGCATCCTAAGGTCGCACCAATCTTTTTACAATGAAAGCAATTCTGTAAAAATAATAAAACATAATTATTACAAAACGGAATTAAATATTAAAGGAATATTCAAAATATAATTATTTTTCTCCAGTCTTAATACTTACGAGGCGTTTTCCTCTTCTCAATTCTTTCTGAATGTCAGCTGATAAAAATCCCAAAATTCCTTGCTCGTCACGACCTCTTTGTTCCATCATCGAAGACAAAAGCTGAAAAAGTAATATTCATTAACATAGTAATTTATTTTAGTTCCTTCTACATGTTTATTCAAGTTTTTCACTTTATTTTTTGAAGAATTACTTAATAAATCGAAATTAGAAAAACTTACTAGGCAATAATAATGTGTGACGATTGTTCCAAGTTCGTACAACTTTCCATATTCGATTTCATTGTCTTCGGAAAGTCCACAGAAGCAACAAATCTTTCCTGAAGTTGCAAGTTGACAACTAACTGCGCTTGATCTCCGACGAGACATTTTGGTTTCTAAAAAATAACAGAAATCTTGCGAAATATAAAAAATGATTACATAAATATAAATCCAAATGTCGAACGATTAGAAAAAAAAAAACATTGCTTAGAACAAACAAAAAACAATTTTTGGAGGAATTCTTATTGATTACATATAAAATTCATATCTACAAAACAAAATTATAAAAATGAATATAACTGTACTCGAGCCTTGACACCCTTATTAACCTGAGCGATAAATCAAAGTTTATATCAATCCTAAATTTGTCTTACACATTATTTTGAAACAACATTGTAACCGAATAATCAAAAACAAAAATACAAATTTTAACCTTTAAAAAAATATATAAAACTAAACAATTTTTCGAATAAATTAAATCATTTAATTTCGTACAGAACTAGGGCTTCCTGGACTCCACTCAAGTTCTAATGAGTAAATAATAATACGTCACATTGTGTTTGTAATTTGTATACCTTGAGTGCAAACTCTCAAGAATTTTCGTATTTTCGTGAAATATTCTCGAAGATCGTATTTTCGTGAAATATTCTCGAAGATATAATTATTTTAGACTGGAAAACTACATTTTGTACGAAATGTAAACTTATCGCGAGAATATAACGGAAAATGTGCAACACGGAGTTTAAAGAGCACAAAAGTGTAAAAGAGAATTTGACATAAAGCAAGAAATTCGGATCAAAATTACTCAAACTTCATACCATTTACATTCCTGGAAAAAGGCACGACCTTAGGCAATGACAACACAAGAGACACAAATTTGTTAAAACACTCTGGCCCTTTGAATTAGCAAAGCGACAAAATTTCTACTATGTAATTTGACGGAGTCGGCTTTCGGCCGTCGACGCCATCGCCCATTACTTCGATTGACTTCGATAGTTCGATCTATCGAAATCCCGCCATTTTTTGTCACATAATGTCAAAACTAAACACAGAGGTCAGCACTACCTAAGGAGGGAATTTAAAATTTTTAAAAGTTTAAGGTTTTTTAACGTCAATTTGGACAGATATCTACAGTCTATTTAAAAATAAAAATCAATCTAATTAATATATTATGCTTTCATATCATGATAAATCAAAAATAGTAATACCTTAATTCAATTTTGCAGGGTAAAGTTAGTTGGGTCAATTTTAAAAGACAGGTTAGCTATCTTCTTTATTCCACAAATTCCATGTATTTTCATTTAGAATTTGATTTACGGAAGTCAGTTATGATATTAATAATGAATTATGATTCAGATAGCCAGTTTAATATACTCACCTTTTATTTCGATAAAGATTTCGATGCCTAATGAATTGTTTTTCTTGTTTCACGAATTTTGGAATTTAGGCGGAAATTACCTGGCTCTCTCTCAACCAATCAAAATCGCTTTTGGTTTCCCGCCAATTAGACAATCGATTTTCGATTCGAGATTTTACCTATTTCCTTCTTTTTTGCATTTTTGAGTAAACAAAATATAAAGAAATAAGTTATAAACAAAAACATTGGCAGCCAGTGTTTATTGTTTTTTACGAAAGAAAATGATAAAGTTTTATAACCTGTTAAAATATTAAAAAATGGCACCATTTCAAAGATTTCAAACAAAGAAGACGGTTTTCCGCCGATGCCAGCCGATGCTGGCAAAGCAGAGAAAATATGTCATTTCATTAAAAATAGCCTTTCCCGCCTTTCCCTTAACAAACGACAGGCGCCACATTAAAACCGGCCTTTAGAATCCGAAATGGCGCAGACGCCGCAGTGGCGCCATAGCATGACAGCGACATCCACTTGAACTGAAAAGCAAAACATTAAATGGACCGTTGTTTTGAAATATTTTTGCGTTTTTGTTGTTCCTTAATAATATCTAATTAATAAATTTAAAACATTAAAAATATGGCGCCACTATTTCAACGTGCCGATGGTTCACCTATGCAGTTCTATCTCACAAATTTAACCGACGAAATTTTAAGAAATTTTACAGATCTAATCGAGGTATTCAGCAATTTAATTTTGATCTAATTGATATTATAATTTTAGCATTTTTTTCCTATATAATTGCGACGATTATTGAAAGATTAAATTTTTCTTTTTTTTAAGGTTTTTTCTTGCTTTGAACCAAACTTTTTAATATCTCAGTTTCATTGGTTTATGTTCTAAAATAAGATGCATAATTTAATTTTTAGAGCAATGGAGGAAAAGTGGAAAAGACAATGAATGAAGATGAATATCTTACATTCACTGTACCATCGGAATGTTACATTTTTCGATTCGTTTTCGATGTATTATTTTTTCTACATTGTGTGAAATACAATACCCTTGTCGATATAGATCAATATTAGTAAGTCCAATTTTTTTTTCTAACTACATTCATTTCATTTTGCTTCCAAAAAAGGAAAAATAGGCTGATTTCTTTCATGTAACTAAGAAAAAAGTGGAATAAATTAATACAGTCCAACAGTTTTATAAATCTTCTTTAAGCTTTAAACATTTCAAAATTGAATAATTTCGAATTGACAGAGAAATCTGAAACTTAGAATTTTAACTTAAAATATTTCAATTTATTTATAGCATTGGAGACTCGAGACTTAAGACTCAAAAAGACAGAATATTCAGACTGCTGATGGGAAATAGCACTATTGTCAAAATGGAAAATTTATCTACCAACGAAGTACGTCCAAAATATATTAAAACGGCGTTTGTTTTCATTTATTGATATATTTTTCTTTAAATTTGTATTAATTTTCATATTTTTACAGTCTCTGTCTGATATAACAAATTTATCAACAAAACCGTCAACGTCAATATGTCAGAAAGAGGTACATATATTCCAAAATAAAATGAAACACTTCCTTACTTTTCGTGATGTCTAAAGTTTTCTAGACATTTTTTTCTTATAAATATATTTAGTTTTATAATTTTATTATGTATCTGAAGCTGGTTTACATTTTCTTTCAGGTTCGTATAGTTTTAAATCGGTTAAAACCTTCACAATTGAAAAATCCTTCTTCGAGTGTACTGAAATTTGAAACACATTGGACAAAAACTGAACTAATCAAATTGGAAGAGGAAAATAAAGATACATTTGGTGAAACTCACAGTTCACAGAGCGAATGCAATCCAAGGTAGAATTGAGGGAAGAATTACTATTATTAATTACTATTATTATCAATTTTCTATTATTTATCATTTTTAAGGATAATTTTATTTCGAAAAGTATTTTTTGATGTTGTTATCAATATTTTATTTTTAGATTCACAGATGAAGAATATTTGCCAAACGTTAGCGGGTCATCTGATACAGAACCTCAAGTTTCTGACATGGATATGAAAGAAGAGTATTCAAGTTCTGAACCTTCAACTTCAAGAGCAATAAAATCTTTAAAAAAGAACACGTAAGATATTTTAATTAAAAATTTTAAACTGTACATTATTTAAACAATTCAAAAATTGGATTGGTTTTACATATTTATCGAGACTAAGCTCGCTTCTGAAATAATCGTACTATTTTTTAAGAAGTAATCTATGTCTTTTGAAACTTGTAGGATATGCGAACGTAGAACAAACATCATTGAGCCATCTGATTCAGAATCAGAAATTTCTGAAATAGATAATATAAGAGCATATTTAGATGATAATCCTTGGATTTCAACAAAGAAACAGAACTCGGGAAACAACTCGTAAGACATTTTCATTAAAAATTTTGCATTGTACATTATTTGAATAATTAAAAAATTTGTTTGCCTTACAATTTTTCTCGAGACTTAATTTTTGAAATGTTGTCAGGTCATCTAACGAGGATTTATATTATGAACCTCGGACTTCAAAAGGAAACATAGAGTTAAAGAAGAACACGTAAGACATTTTCATTAAAAATTTTAATTTGCACGTTACATACTCGAATAATTAAAAAATTGGTTTGGCTTCTTTAAACTGTGCATTTTGAAATTTGTAGAATTTCCATAGAACCAACCGAAGAATTAGTTCAGTGGGCTCAGGAAGTCACCAAAGATATGAAAAAAGACGAATTCGGGTATCCGGAAGGAAGTATAAGTAAATACTTTGAGAAATGGGAGGTAGATATGATGATAGCTTTCATTATCCGTACAGGAAGATTTGATTTATGCAAAGGGAGTAGGTTATGGCGATTAGCTTGCAATTTAAAGGTAATTATAATTCTGTAAGATATTACATTTTCCGGAAAGAGTAGAAGTATGTAATATTAATTCAAGACATTTTTTTTTAAGATTCTTCCGAAGCGCAGAACGTATGCTTCTTTAATATACGAATACCGCACTCATATTTTAACCAACATTGAACATTTTAAATTACCACCAGAAATAGAAGACAAATTCATCAAGACAAGGCAATTCAAGTAAGGAGCTTTGGATTTTTTTAAATTCTATTTATTATTAATTTTTTTCTCTGGATTAAGTTTATAATTTATAAATTATAAGACTAATTTTACTTGGATTTTTTTTCCTTAGTTCCAAATTTCAAAGAGTCTCCAAGGATCTAAAGGCTTGGGCTGAGGAAGTTACTGCAAATATGAAAAAAGATGAGTTTGGTTACCCAGAAGATAAGTCTAAATCTTACACTTGGGAAAGTAAAATGATGATGATAGACTTTTTAATCAAATCAAGAATGATTAAAGAGGCTTGTTTGTATTCCACATGGGAATTTGCTTGCACCTTAAAAGTAATTAATTTCGTCAATTATTAAGAATTAATTTCTAACATTCGAAAAATAGTAGGAGTATATTATTAATAATTTTGTTTATAGATCTTTCCGCATCACAGGACACCACGTGCTTTATTCCAAATTTTTCGTACTCAAGTTCTGTTAGAGATCAAAAAGTATAATTTGCCGAAAGAGATTGAAGCGCAATTTCTCAAATTGAAACAATTTGCTAGTCGAACGTGAGATTATTTTTAATTATATCAAAAAAGAGAGGATTTTTTAAATTATTGCCAGAAATAACTTAAATTAATTCCATATTTACCTTTATATTCAGATCTGTGGAGCCATCCGAAGACTTAAAAGCGTGGGCTACCAAAATGAGGATGCCATTTACTAAAAAAAGAAAGGGAAAATCGGCTAAAGAGTGGAGAAAGAAACTTATGGTGGAATACTTGATCAAAACGGATCAAATTGAGAATTATAATTCATTAGAGACGTGGAAGTGTTTTAAAGAACTGAAAGTAAATATAGTTTTGTAAATTAAGAAATATATATCTAAATTTTGTGCAAAAGTAAAAGTATAATTAATTCTTTTTTTAGCTCTGCTCAGAAAGTACCCCATGCAATTATTTAGCAAGGGAATTTCGGTCAGAAGTCCTACCTGGAATTCAATATCTTGATTTGCCAAAAGAAATTGTTGACCGGTTTGGCAATGAAAAGAAATATAAAAGGTTTGATTATTCTATTCATATTGTTAGGAGTTAGATGCTAAAAATGTTGACTACAAAATCATTTCAAAGAATTCACGCTGAATTCTTTAAAATAGAAGCTGAATTTAAAAGAATTAAAATAAATTCATATTTATTTTAAACAATTACTTTTGATTTCAACCAGTGCTTAACAGAATTTAAGTTGAGGATTTGAAAACATCCGTCGAATCTACACCATGCTTATAAATCAGTTTTATAAATAATTGTTTTATTTTTTCAATCAGTTACACAGATGTCGAAATATCGGAAGAAGTCGAAATATGGGCTGCGGAAGTTTCGAAGGGTCGAAAAAAGGACGAATTTGGGTATCCAATTGAACTTAAAATAGCTATTCAACCTTGGGAAACAGTATTAATGGTGGATTTTGTTCGCAAACTGAGAAGAATTGATTTAGCTAAAGCACCTAACTTTTGGAAGCTTGCTGTTAAATTAAAAGTAATTATAATTACAAATCTACTCACCTTAACATTTAAATTACAGTTTACCGAATATAGTAAGAATAATAATTATAATAATTATACTGTTTAATTTTCAGTTCCTGCCAAAAAAAAGGTCAATATTCACTTTAGCTAATCAGTATCGCTATAGAATTCTGCCAAATATCGAGCGTTTTAAGTTGCCACCAGAAGAGGAAGCTGAATTTATTAGTTCACGGACACTTGCGGATATCAAAATGTAACTATTATTTTTATTAATTGTAAGCGGAAAAGGAATAATTTTTTGGAATTGATTAATTAACCAAAATTCTTTTTTTTCTAGCTGCAATGAGAGAGGCAACAACGGCAAAAGATCGTATAAACGCAATGAGCTGGACATTTTAATCTCGTAAAAAAGCTGTTTATTTACTGTTAGAAGACATAAGATGATACATTATTTTTGTACTTTCAATATGATAACACGATAATTTATTAATAAAATAAAATTTACTTTCAGAGAAAATTTAAGGCATTTCAAGTGTTTCTGTGATTATCGAAAATTCAATTTTTAATTCAAAATAAAAAATGTTTCCACTCTTCTATTTTCTAAGGAAAAGAGTTTTACGTAAAACTGTTTTATTTAAAAACGTTATAAATTATATATTTATTTATTTAAAATTCTTTTATTGATTGGATACGTTTTATTATAAAAAATGTATCAAATCAATTTCCTGTAAAGAAAATTCAAATTTTCCGCTGAAATCTATTCGACGCCAGCAACTCTAGCGGCAGCAACTCGCAACTCTAACCACTAACTGTCACTAACTAATCAGTAATAACCTTAAAAAAACGCGAAGTTTCGACTCGATACGCTCGTCGTGAACAGTCGTTGACAGTCGTGAAGTCCCGAAATAAAACAGTACTCCTTGAAATTTTACCCACTTATAATTGAAAAATAAATCTAATATGCGCTTCTCGAGTATAGAAATACTGCCCTGGTAAATATAAGGATATAAGCAATCTATCCTAATTTATCAATACCCCTTCCAGGTCTAAAATCTTGTTCCTGTTTGTCCCGGTCGGTGTCGGGTTTGCCCGAATTGCCCGAATCCAACCGGCGTTGCGCGAGTGTTATGAGTTCACTCATCACTGTTCAAGTGAACTTAGTGGACGCGCGGCCGATGGTTTTCGCTTTTTTATATTATTATAGAAAATGCTCCGAATTAATAACAATAATTATGCAGTGATCTTATAGGAATAATTTCGCGATCGTAAGAAGCATGACGCGATCCTGGAACGAGGAGTAAATGTCCTCTAGGTTCCAGAGAGACGAAAAACGGGGATTCTGAGGAAAGAAATCGTTCACACCCGACCCGGCTGTCAGGACGCCATGTTTCTGGATCGAAAACTGATGGAGAGTTTTATAAAGCTGGCACTTTGTTGCCTCGTCCTCGTCGCCTTTGATTTTACTCAAGCTGGTGAGTTTCGAACCCTGGTTTTTTAATCCTCGGGGATTTTTCACGAAATTTTTTTCCGTTGAGAAAATTCCAAGGTGGTTTGAAAGGCTGGCCTACGATTTGCCCTTATCGACGACCCTTTTAAGGAATGTCAAGTTATCAGGGAATTAAAGGAAGGGGAGTTTTGATAAGGAGATTTTATAAATTTGTGGATTTGTGATGTAATGTCGTAAGTAGGCTAGAAGCAATGGATTTACGCCCACGTGCTCTGAATTAACACGTGCTTTCGCTTGGGTTTTGATCCGAGGCCAAAACAAAAAGCATCGTAATTCATTGTGACTGATAAAGGACTACGATTCGGTTTTATAAAACTGGATTGTTGCTCCAAAGTGTGCAGGGCATTTTATTTTGGAAATAGGTTTAAATAGTTGGAAATATTTTTTACTGTCAGCTATGTTGCTTCTTTTTTTTTTATTCTTGTGATTATATTGGATTATTGGAATATGTAATTGATGTTTTTATTATTGCATGCCGCGTCCTCGACAATGTAAAATTATATTTGAGAACATTGTTGAAGGAACGTTTGTAATAAATATTTTTTTTACATTGCAACTGTTTTTAATTGATTACCAGTTCCCAGGATGTCGACTGGAATGAAAAGTAAAAAAAAAAATGGAGTATTATTCATCCAGAAAATCTTGGGAAAAATTGTCCAATATTGGATGTGAAATTTAATACTTCTAATTTATATTTAATAACTTGAATCTGCGAGCAATTCAATAATTCTATTTTTAAACGCTGAGATAAGTAATTATATTTTTATAACTGGCTAGATATAAAAAAAAATAAAGATGAATTAAATTAATTTTAGTTTCTTTCATATTGTTTTATGAAAAAGTCTGGAAGTTAAATAATCGTACAGCTCGCACCAAGAAAAGCCTAATACGGATTTAGGAATGTACATCACGAGAAATCAGTCGCTAATCATGGATTAATTAACAGTCTCTATGTGATTTTGGATTTAAATTACAACTTGCCTATGTGTCAGTCTTTGCACCATTTATCCAGAACATTGATCGGAGGCAAGAGGAACTTTAACAGGGACCGAATACTACGAAAATCCCCTCGTCGAGACTCTGAAAAATATACTTTTTATGAATTGAAAATTAAAATTGCCACCTAAAAAATTGTGTTTGAGTCAAATAAAATAATAATTCACCTCTTTCCGGCTTCCACACTGCACCGTGTAATCTCTTGACAATCCCAATTACATAGCAACACTTGATCGGGATTCTATTCTTAAAAATATTTTAATTTCTTAAGGGTGTTGCACTCAGAGTGAACAAATTTTTAATTATGATATTTATTAAGTAAAATGAAGAGATCGAACTTTTAAGATAAAACTTGAGTCCAACACTCTTAAAAGAAAATATTTAGAAATTTTTATTTTTATTTGAACGATAGTTTATTATTTTCAGTTTTTCTTTACAGAAAACACTAAATAGATAAATTTAGAGATTAAAAGCTATTTGATTTTAAGTTCTGTAAAGTAGACTTTTCTCAATTTCAGGAACTGTATTTCTGAAAAAAAAAAAAAAAAACAATTGTAGAGCAAAGCATTGATTTTTAATTAATTTAAATTATAAGATTCATTGAAAAAATGTACTAATTAGAAAAATTTTTATTCAAGATTTACATCAATATTTTATTTTATTTTGGGAAGACTTTTGTAACTTCCCTCATTAAAATATGTAGTTTAAATTTCAATTAAACCATTAAATGAAGTTTTTAGCAATTGACGGTTTTCTTTTTCACACTTATAGCTGTAATCAGGAAAACTTTTAATTACATTTAATGGAAGTGAAAAGGCTTTGAAGGTCAAAAGTTGCGCCATTCAAAGTTTTGGCAATGGTTTCGTATGTACATAAAAAGCTTGTCGTTTTAAATCCTTTCAAATTAAACTTTTGAAATGAATTTTAATTGAAGTGATATTCATATTTATATTAATTTTAAAGGCTTCTAATTTTAATTTACACTATTTTTTAGGGTTTTAAATAAAAAATTTTTACATTTCAAACACTTTCTGTTTGATTATTAAGGTCTTTATCTTAAAATTATTATTAATTTAGCATTCTGCCGATTTAAAAGCTTTAATTTTCAAAACAGTTTAAAATTTTCAGTAAAACTCCTCCCTTGAGGAGAATAAAAGTTTAAAAATTAATTTTTTACAGATTTAGCAGCATCGGAGACTACGGGATCACAAAATGAACCTTCGCTTAGCATAGATATATCTCAAGCTGCAGAAGGAATCGAAGCTGGAAGCACTCCTTCATTAACATGTCGACTCAGCGAATCAGGTCAAATTTTGTGGCTTTCGCCTGGAAGAACTTTGGTCGTCGTGAAAGAGTCAAAGAAAGTTGGAAGATTAGATTTAAAGCAAGCTCGCAGACAGGACACAGGAAATTATACCTGCAAAGCAAAAACGGACTCAGGAAAATCCCTCGACAAAACGGTTTATATCCGTGTCATAGGTACAAAAAAATTTGATTTAATTAATTATTGATCGCTAATTTCTAAATATGCATTTCTAAAAAAAAAATATTTTTTTAAATAAAGAGATAAAATCTATATTTCATTTTCAGAACCGGGCAAAATAGAACCTGAAGAAAAGATAAGGAAGAAAGTCTTGGAACCAGCGTCTCTGACGTGCCACATTTTCGGCGATCCCCTTCAAAATTTCAGTTGGACGAAAGGCAACAGTTCCGAGAATGAAGGATTTTTAAAAGAACACACGTTCGTGAAAAAAGTGAATGAGACTTATGTTCAGCTGCAATTAAATTTCAAGAGCGTCACTAGAAAAGACAATGGCACTTACACGTGCCGAGCTCGAGATTATAGCACAAATTTATCCGCACAAGTTCATCTTTTCGTGATAGAAGTTCCTCAAGTCAACATAGACTTTATGAAAGCTGTTGGCGCCGGAAGTATATTTTTAAACTGGACTGTAAACGATGGCAATGAGCCGATTAAAAGATACTTCATTCAACATTTAAAGAAAGGAACAGATCAGTGGCAATTTTATAACGAACAGATCGGAGGCGGAATTACGAGTTACGTTCTAACTGGATTGGAAAAAGAGACGCCTTATCAGATTAAAATCAGCGCGAGTAATGCTGTTGGTAGTTCGCATATTCAAACTGCTCAAGAATGGATCACTACCTTAAAAGAAGGTATGAAAAAATTGAAATAAAAACTATAATAAACTAGGTGACCGAAGTAAACAATTTTGATAAGTGGAAATATTGTTTTGGGCTAGCAAATAACGTTTGTTTTTTTTTTGTTTTATTTCAGATCCGATTTTCATTCCCAACGTTCAGGCGAATGGCGCAACCGAAAATTCGATTACGATAATGTGGTCCTTACCCGAGTCTGAAGAACTGAAAGAACACGTTCATTTTTATAATTTAAAGGCATCTCACAACAATGAAAATTTGGAGACAACTCAAGCTGCCAATGCAGAAAATTATTATGCGTTTATGAACCTGGAACCGGCGACTACTTACAAGTTCAAAGTGCAAGCTTGCAGCGAATACACGAAAAAATGTGGCAATTGGAGTGCGGAAATTAATGGCACAACTTATGATGGAGGTAAATATTTTTCGATTGCTTTAATCAGTTTTGGAATTAGGAATTGAGATAAAATTTTTAGATTTAAGTTTCGAAGTTCAATTTTAAATTATGTTTAATGTTTTATATAGAGATCGAAGACATTGTATTTTTTAAAAATCGCATATTTTAAGACTTTGAATGTATTCTTTATTAATAATTTTACAAGAGAGTTTTTGATATTTTCTTTTCAGCTGCCAGCCCTCCTCGAAACCTTACCGTCACGTGTCGTTACGATAACATAAGCAGCACCAGTTTTATTTCGTTGACTTGGGAACCACCAGAAAAACCAAATGGTGTCATCAAGCATTATGGAGTCAATCTAACTGGCACCGCTGTTTATCGAAATGACTTGGGACGTCTCGAAGTCGATTACTGGGGACCGAGCGATAAAAATGCGCTTGGCACTGCTCGGTCTTATCAATTTAATCAGATACCGCCTAATACGAATTACACGGTAAGCGAAATTTTATCAATGGATCTTGATAAAATTCTTGATCTGTAATCTAGTTTCGCATTTCTGTATGTATTTTGAATTGAAAACATTCCAATTTAAAACTAGAAAGGCGTCTCATTTTTTAATTCTTCAAATTTGGAATCTTTTGAAATTATAAATTAAAACCAATTTAAATTTAAAAACATAAAGCTCTCGAAATTCTGAAGGTGTCTGTATATTTTAAAAGCTTTAAACTTCAAAGAAACTGAATTTAAAAAGATTAAAGATTTAGAAATTCTAGAAATCGAGTATCTTTTAATTTGCAAGCAATCTTTATTTCCTAATTTTTAAATCTCGTGTCTTTAATTTTATAATTTTAATTTTAATTGTTTATTTATTTCAGGTAACACTTCGAGGAATAACGAGGCACCGAAGCTCAGGAAAAGAAGCGGTTGCGAACTGTACAATGCCAGCAACAACACCAGATAGAGACATTTTAAATCTCAGATCCTGGAGGAAAATTGAAAACGAAGGTCGACAGCTTTTCAAACTTTACCTTCCGAGGATTTCTGAACGAAACGGTCCAATTTGTTGTTACCGAATCTTCCTCGTGAAATTAGGTCCTATGAAAACAATAGGCGATTTGCCACCACCCGAAGAAATTCCTGTTTATTCTTATCAATACATTCACTCCTCGAATTCCAATGGCGCTTACCTTGCCGAAATGTTCGACAGCGATCGCTTAATTCCTGAGATTTTTCTTGGAGATGGTGAATCCTTTAATGGGAGCACTCTCTGCGAAAAATGTATAGGATTGAGACCAAAACCGACTCCGACAGTCTTGCATTTTATTCCTGAAACATCGATTCCAGTTAATTCAACAAATTCGACCACTCCCGTTCCTTTGGGAACTTCAACTATTTCTCTGGGATTCACAATTCCTGGAGATGTCACGACAAGCGTACCGGCTGGTTTGATGGGAATTCCGGTCAGAAAAAGAAGGGAGGACATAAATGGAAACGGAGAAGGAGAACTACAACCTTTTTCACCACAGGATGGATTTTTAGATGAGAAAGCGAATTATACGGGATTTATTGAAGTGATTGGTAAGTGAAATGATGGAAATTTATTTCACCAGAGAAAGAACTTTTTTTTATTTCCGCGGTTAAGTCTAAATCTTTATTCTAAATTTAATTCTAATGATTTTTTTATTCTAGTTTATGGCAATAAAGAGAATCAGCTGCTGGCAGCTTATAGTGGTTACTTCAATCCTCTATACGGCGGATTGGATTTGTTGACAACACCCGAGGAAGAAGTCACGACACTCGGAATAATTCTACAGATTTCAATTTTCCTAATTTTGCTCATCGTCGTCCTGCTCATCACGCTCTGCATTTTGCTCAGATATTCTAAAAGGGCACAACAAGGAGGCGAAGAAATAATTACTTTAAGAAACAGTTTTAGGTGAATATGAAAGTTTACTAATATCAAGTTTTTATTCCGATCACAATCTATAAGGATTCTGCCTTCAGTGCCCGATTTCTTCGAATTTAGGCCCAGTTATATATTTTTTTGTTTATTTATTTCTCCAGAGCTCATTAAATTTGTTCTCAAAGAAAATGTAGATGCGCCTAAGATTGTAAAACGTTGGGAATCTCTGGTTTTAAATTTGAAATTTAATATTTTTGATATAAATTTAAAACCTTCTGGGTTTTATTTAAAAGAAATTGAGTAGCAATTAAAAAACCGAAGAAAGCGGGCATTGAGAAAGCCAAAAAGAGCAGTAACCGCTTCAAAATTTCTAATCGACGTTTCACTCTGACAGACATCTTTGCAGAAGCCTAAGAGGTCGTCATCAGCTTGTCGCAGCCAGTCCACCAGACATGCCACCAATCCCGAAATCTGACTTGTTCCAAGCTTACGTCGATCGTCACCGAAACTCTGATTACGGATTTCAACACGAATTTGAACTCCTGCCCGACAAATTCACCGACCGAACGACCCGAGCCTCCGAATTGCGAGAAAATCTCTACAAAAATCGTTACCCAGATATCAAATGCTACGACCAAACCCGAGTTCGTCTTACCCAAATCGACGGGATTCTTGGATCCGATTATATCAACGCCAACTTCGTTCTCGGTTATAAGGAGCGCAAGAAATTTATTTGCGCCCAGGGACCGATGGAGAATACAGTTTGCGATTACTGGCGAATGATTTGGGAACAGCATCTGGAATTGGTTTTGATGCTGACGAATTTGGAGGAATATTCAAAGACGAAGTGTGCCAAGTATTGGCCGGATAAAGGTGAAACGAAAAACTTTGGTGATATTACAGTCGAGCATGTGAAAGAAAGATCCTTTTCGGATTATGTTGTTAGGGAATTGAAAATGACGAGGTCAGGAGAGAGAGATTCGAGGACGATTGTTCAGTATCACTTCCTAGTGTGGAAGGACTTTATGGCCCCGGAACATCCACATGCGATATTGAAATTTGTGAAGAGGGTGAATGAGGCTTATTCACTAGAGAAAGGACCGATTTTGGTGCACTGCAGTGCAGGAGTTGGAAGAACGGGGACTCTAGTCGCTTTGGATTCTCTTCTACAGCAGCTCGCTGAGGAGGGACAAGTTTCTATTTTCAATACTGTCTGCGATTTAAGGCATCAGAGGAACTTTTTGGTGCAGTCACTTAAGCAGTATATATTTATCTATAGAGCACTCATGGAAATGGGACAGTATGGAGACACGGAGATTCAGGCGTCGATGATGAAAGCGGCGGCTGAAAGACTCAGGCAGAGGGAAAATGGGAAAGAAAAGTGTCGGATGGAGGAGGAATATGATGTGAGATTTTTTTTTAAATTCAATCAATATTTTTTCTCGTTAAGTAATATTCAGTCAATCGAAATTCTTTTAACTCATTTATAAATCCTTTAACATTTTTTCGAAATCCCGTACAATACTTAGATATCTTTCAATCTATTTTTTTTTTTTTTTTTTTTTTTACAGAAAATTGTGGCTGTTTTGGAAGACCGAAAATCTTTCTCAGTTGGCGGAGCCGAAGAAAACAAAAGTAAAAACCGAGATGAATCGGTGATACCCTACGATAGAAATCGAGTTATTTTGACGCCTGTTCCTGGGCGAGAACACTCTACTTATATCAATGCTTCGTTTATTGAGAGTTACGATAATTCTGAATCATTTATCATCACGCAAGATCCCATGGATTCTACCATTCCGGACTTTTGGAGAATGATTTCAGAGCATTGCATCTCTACAATCGTCATGCTTTCAGATGTAAGAATCTTTTATATCTAATGATCTGTTGATTTAAATGTTTAACTTTTTTTCACCGATTCCTTGCCTATTTTTATTTGAAATAAATTATCTCTTCGCCTTTTTTAATGACAATAAGTACTGTGATGACTGTAATTAATGATTGATCTATCTTTATATTTTAGTTGAACGAGGGCTCGAGAAAATGTCCTCGATACTGGCCAGATGACGAGGGGATGTACGATCACATTAGAGTGCGATATATTCAAAGCGAAAGTTGTCCCTATTACACGAGACGAGAACTCTGCGTTTCGAATACAAAAATCGACGAAAATATTGTCGTGACACAGTATCAGTATCATGGGTGGCCTACAGTCGAAGGCGAAGTTCCTGAAGTGACCCGAGGCGTTATAGAACTTGTCGATCAGACTCTTTCGAATGGTGTTGAAAATACCGGGCCACTAGTTGTCCATTGCAGTTGTGGTTCCGACAGGAGTTCCATGTTCGTAGCCTTTAGCATATTAGTTCAACAACTCAGAATAGAAAAGCGGATAGACATCTTTACCACCGTCAAAAAACTTCGATCGCAAAGGCACGGAATGATCGGTTCTTTTGTAAGTTTCTCTCTTTCATTAATTGTGGAATTATTTTCGAATTTCAATCGCTTTCTCATTTTTAGAAGCACCAGAATTGAAAGAAATTATTTTTTCAAATGAAAACTCAATATCCAAATATATTTTGGTTTCAGGCACAGTACGAGTTCCTGCACCGTGCGATTGTGAATTACTCAGATCTGCATAATCTTGCCGACGACGAGCCAGCCTCTTAATGAAGGGAGGTGAAAGGTTAGGCCCGAAGGACTCTGCAATTATTTTTGCTCGCGCTTTAAGTCACACCATCCCTTGATTAACGCCAAAAAGAGGCGTCTTTGTCGCATATTCGATGAACAAGAAACTCCTCCATATTTATAAGGACTAAGGAAAGAACCTTACCTACCTTTAAGCCGCGAATGAACGACCGCGAATCCACGAAAAAAAAGCCACTGCACGAACTTCAGAAGTCGAGACGGGGCAATTGTTGTTACTAAGCTTCTTGTATTATAAAAGTAACTCAATTTAGTTCGATATTTGTATCTGCGAATGTGCACGTATCCTCGAAAATTCACGACTCTCGCTAATTTCAATATTTCATTTCCAATCGTAAAATTAAAAAAAAAGATACAAATTTGAGATTTTCGGATTCGATAATGGATGTTTAGATTCTGAGAAACTCAAGTTCATCTTAGAAGTTTGAAATTTTAGAAATTTAATTTTAAGTTTATTAATTAAATCTCGAAGTTTAACAGTGACATTTTCCATTTCGAATCCTATTTTTTTTTTTTTTATTGTGAAAGACGCGAGTTTTGTGAGTGAAAGCCGAGAGCAAAGACTCTTCCGAGTTTGAAATTTGGAATTGGAGGAATCACCGGATCGAATCTCACGCCCGAAGTTACCCAAGTCAAGTCTCGAGTGGATCTTTCGATTTTTTCGAATCCTCGAGGCTACCGTTTTTACAGTAACTAAGAAGGAAGACCAAGAAGTCAGAAATCATCGATCAACAATCACCTAATGAAAGAAGAAACTAATTAGTTGACAATTATTTTTCGATCGATCTACCACCAGATATTGTAATTTGTAATTTTATAATTTCATAATTTGTAATCCGTAATCCGTAATCTATAATCAGTGACTTTTTATCCAGTGGGAGAAGAGGAAGGCTTTTTCTACTGCTTTGAATTTTAATCAGTGAGGTGCAAACTTATTTAACCATTGTGCTAAATATAAATCAATAAAACTAGAAGTTTTATTGATGAAAGACTGATATCTGTATTATGCATACAATTTAGGAGTGCACAAACCGTTTTAATTGTGATAAGTTGAACCCGCGATGGAAAAAAGAAAGAAGCTTTCTTTGCTCTCTATGAGGCGAACAGAAAATAATTTTCAGTCAAAAGTAGGAATTTTCTTTAATTTCAATTTTTTGGACAATTGGTTTGGAAATTTTTTATCAGCGTGACTGAGAAGAGGATAAAAATGAGTGCCAATATTTTTACAATAGAGAAAACGACGACCAATAATGAGAATAACGTATCTAAATTATAGTTACTGTAAAGACGGCGTCCTATTTTTTTCGGGACATTAGTGTAAAATGTAAGAGAACCCGACGTGTGATAATGTAAATGATCACTATTTTCGAAAGCAATTACTTTAAAACTAGTCAGATGTCTGTGGCTTTCGATGATCAAGAAGCCTATGCTATACATATTATATACTAACGTATATATATATATATATATATATATATAAAATTATAC
>JAUEJJ010000039.1:2177699-2199847 GCA_032164275.1 Synergus coniferae
TATATTATATATTTATATATTTATATATATATATATATATATATATATATATTATACAACATACATTCATACTGGTGATAATAATTATTTTCTGAGCGAATAATAACGCTAAATACCGAGGCGGCCTAGAATCTAAGCTGAGTGAAAAGATTTGGAATATTTGTGGCACTTAACAATATTTTTGGGAGTTATTGTAAAATTTCAAACGTTCTTGACTATTATTTCAAATTAAAAACGAAATTTGCCCAGCTCTGCAAACAAATTCTCAAAGCCTAAATTTTAAAATTGTCAAGCGTTTTTCTTATTCGCCAATTCTGAAAAATTGTACTTTTGATACGTACGAAATTTTCAGAAATACGTATAAATATTGAGAATAGATGCCCTATTATAATAAATTAAGGTGCAAATGAAAAGTATCTTTTTTTTTGTGCCATTTAGAGAATTTTTTACTCTTGAGATTTTATATTTGTTGTACTGGATTTAAGTAGTAATTATTTACAAATTTTGTAACATATCTTAAAAAAAAATAATAAGAAAATTGAAGTTAGTGGCACAAGAAAAATGATTTGATATATAAGTCCCGTCTTTAAAGATGGTGATGTCTTTATTGTAAACTTCGCTTTTTCTTAATGCTTTTTACGAGAACTGAATTTACAGAACTTCCGCTTTTTGATTGTATTTTTTCGCATTTTTACTGCGCAACTTCCTTTCTAAAGCGGCCGAAACTAAACTAAATATATGTAAATTTATATACATAGATATTATTATTAAATTATCTTGATATTAGGAATCTTTTCGTGAAAATTACATGCCCTTTGCTCAATTAATTGAAGATGATTGAAGAGCCTGAATGAGAATTTAAATTGAGAATAGTAAATTGTCGGACAATAAAAAAAAAATGATACAGTGGGTGCAATATATTTTATTCTGCCAAGGAAAAAAAATCTATGCAATTTTTTAAATTTGAAGGCACACATTTTCATTTTTTATATAATTTTGAATTTTTTAGATTTTGCAAGTTTTAAAGAGTTTGGAATATTTCGAATTTAGGTCTGTTTATAAATTTTGTACATTCATATTTTTAGCAGTTTACAAATTTTGTATGGTTTCCTATTCTTTTCAAATTTATATTTCTTTTTTTAAATTTTGGAAATTTAAAATAATTCATTTTGAAATCTTTCAAAATCTGAGACGCTTTCAAAATTTAAAAACTACAGTTGAGAAATTCTAAGACTTTAAAAATTCGAAATCAAAAATTCTTCAAAAAAGCTCAAAAATTTAAAATTGGATCCCTCTGATTTTCAAAGCGAAAAATGATTTTATTTGACAATTTTAACAAAAAAAAAAAAAGTATTTTAAACTTTGTTCGAATAAATTAACTCTAATCTCATTGCTTGATTTTGAAAGGAAGTTCGTTGAAAATTTTTAACGAAAGCATCTCGGACTCTGGAAAAAAACTTGTTTATATTGCTGGCTCTCGGGGCTGAAAGTCACGCCACTTTGTAGAAAAAGTAGCGCAATTGGATTTTTTTTCCATTTTTTTTACTGGCGGTTCCTGATTGCGAGTCTAGTCGCCCGAAGCGAGACCCTTGCGATGAGAGTTTAACTTGGAAATATAACTACATGTTTGTATTTATATCTCCACTCGAAACTTGCTTTGAAACCTCGTTTCAAGAAGAAGAAAATTTTAAATTATGCTCAAAGCTCCGTATTATCTGTTTTTATCTTATTTTTTAGTCAACCAAATTGTAATTGAATTGTACAAATTATTTGAGAATTCTTCAATACTTTGATTGAAAATAAATTCTCAACATTTAAAAGAGAATAGGCATTTAGTTTTGCTAGTTTAGTATGTATCTTAAATTTTAAAATACGAACCACATTTAGATTTTCGGATTTACTTATAAAATATTGTAAATCGACAGTGAATCGAAATCTTTGATTCTGCCTTTTTTTCTAAGTCGTTTATTCTTACAGAAAAATAGAATAAAAATAAAAATAGAGAGAAACATGATGGTCCTATGAATGAAAACTCATAAAATGACCGAATATAAAAATTGTCAACCAACTCAATATTATCTAAGAATAATCGAATCTTAAAATTAAGCAACTCAATTATTCGACGTAAAGAAAATGTTAAAATTTGTTCTTGAAGTGGTTATTTTTTCACAATTTGAAATAGTATTTCAAAACTTGAAATTCCACGTTTTTTAAATTTTTCATTTCACAAATATTATTGTTAAATTTAAAAAAAATGTTTTACTTTAGTTACAAATTTTTTCAACGTGCCATCAGAAGATTCGATCGCGAGAAAAATAATTTCTATCGAAATTTGATTTTGCAGCTAAGAATATTGTAATGTAAAAATCATTTTGGATAAGAAAGAATTATTTTTCTCAGCAGGTTTTTGCGTACGCTTCACGTGTGTATACTTGTATGATAAAGGGCTGAGAATATTTACGTAGGAAGTAAGATTTTTTATGATAATCGATTTAAAAATAAGTGTAATGCGAAACAAGACCTTTTTCTATCAACTGCGTATTTGTAAAACAGAAAAGTGCAGTGGGTAATTTAAAAAGTGATTAATTCATTAATTGATTACTCACA
Organism: Synergus coniferae; assembly: GCA_032164275.1. Lineage (NCBI taxonomy): Eukaryota > Metazoa > Arthropoda > Insecta > Hymenoptera > Cynipidae > Synergus > Synergus coniferae. Next base: position 2,180,307 of record JAUEJJ010000039.1, read on the forward strand.
TAATTAAGTAATTAATTAATTATCTGAATAATGAATTAATCAAGCCATTGAGGGTAGATTTTATACCTTATACAAATTTTTGAGAGTATAGGATTAAAATTGCACTTGATATGAAAAGAAAAACTGCCCGACACAATATGAGATTACAAGAAATGTATTACAATCCTTTCTGTTTCGACCTTACCGCAATTTTAATTGTTAAATTAAAATTCCTACGAATGAAAATGTACATAAATCTACGAGAAATTGCTGTCGTTTTAATATTTTTTTATTCGCCTTGGCTAAATATCGAGTTTTCTCTTTTACAAAAAAGGTAATTCGAGAAATTGGCTCAAAATAAAAGAATTTTAATTTCTAAGTTTAAGTATTTGTTTACAATTATAGATTGTTAATTTTAATTGTATAGATTTTGAATTTTAATACTTGTAATTCTAGATTTTTAATATTTTAATATTAGAGAAATAATCCAAAAGTGTTCATTTATCAAATCGTTTCGATATTTAGTCAAAAAGAGCAGCAAAATGAAGTCAACGAATCAGTGATAAATCAACCAAAGGCACTTTTTTTTCGAAATGTAGAAAAATTGATTATACAAACAATTTAAATTCATATTTTACTGGTTCGTTTGCTTTACAAAATCCTTTTAAATATTAACAAAATTCTGATTTGCATCTGCACGCAACAGAGACTGAACAGAGAGACAAATTTTAATAGGTTTTATTTTTGTAAATTGCTTCTTTTTCCTGTCCGTACTGCTTAGTGCTAATGTATTATCATTCTGCTGTAAATCGAGACGCTGAAATTTAAATATAATTATCTGTGATTTGTAATTTGTTTCAATAGATCTACGTCTGCAGAAAATAATTTGTGTTCTTATTTATATTTTAAGTTAATTACATATTTCCAACATGATCTTGTTTAAAAAAAATTTATATACAAGGATTTCTTTCTACTTATGTATCTTTTTTTTAACTTGGAATATCTACTTTAAGTAATTAAACAGTTAAATTTATTCCCCTTTCTTCTTTAAGAAGACTGACTATACAATTTGAAAAAAAAACTTATAAATTAGAACTAAAAGTAAATTTGGCAGGAATATCTGGCTTTGATATAAAAAAAGGTCGTAGTACAAGGAAAGTGGAATTTATGGAATCAAATTTAGGAAACACTTCGCTTTCGGAAAGACCAGTTTGTGAAACTTTTCCGACTACGTCCCGTGAGGGGGGTTTTTTTATCGATGGCTTCGGCAACAATTTTTACCAATTGGAGAAAATCGTCCTGCTGTTCCCTTGGGGCGAAGCTTCCCAGTTTCGGATACATCAAAACACCCACCATGAATAAAAGAGCCATACCAATGAAACTACTGACGGCTACAAAAAGTGGATTTGTCATCTGCTTTTTCGATTCCATCGTTTCAGAATCCTCGTTTATATTATCGGGCTGAAAAAAATTTCTCGTTATACCTTTATTCATTCATTGGATTTTAAAATGACTACATATTATATTTCCGGAAAATTAATAGATTCCATTTCTATAAGGTTTACAAATCCAACTTGCTTCTCCAACTTTTTTTTTTTTTCTTTAAAAACTCTAAAGTTCTTCAAATTGCTGAATGTTTTAAATTATCGTTGAAGCAATATTTGAGTATAATACTTTTTAATTTTTCGAAATTCTCGAACGATTTCTAAATGTGGAAAAATTGAAATTGACTATTCTTTAAAAACTAGGAATTTTATCATTTAAATTTTGAATTATTTATAACTGAAATTGAATATAAGTATGTAATAGAAAAACAGTTTTCAATTTGCTTGCACTTCAAAAATATAAATTCTTGAAAATGTTTAGAAACTTTTTTAAATCTTCTAAAATCCTTTCAAGTAATTGAACATTTTCTTAAATCTTGTGAAACTCTTTGAAATATAGATATATAAATTCTTTAATAAAATTAATAATATTTAATATTTTACAATCCTCTAATAATTCTTCGAAATCGTCTAATACTTGTTAAATCTCTTAAATATTTGATACATTTCAAAATATTTTAAAATTTCTTAAAATAACATTGTTCTTCAACTCTCTGAAATTTGTATCTAAACTTCTGAGAAAACCTATAGAACTGTGATTTTTTCAAACCCTCTTTGAATACTTCTTCTTTATTTGCAAAACTTTTTGAAAATTTAGCGATATAGACTAATAATAATAACATTATTATTAGTTCGAGAGTGGAGGTAGCTTAAAAGCTGATAAATAATTTAACACCCCCCATCTAGTACAACGGCACCCATCCGATTATAATGGAGCTAAGCGGTGCTTAACTTTGGTGATCGAACGTGAAGCCTCTAACAATTCCATACGTCCAATCGGACGTAAATTGAAGTGAATTAAATTGAATAATAGAATAACTCACTATCGTTTTGTATCCATAATTATTTCTGAGTTCGTTTCCAAAGGACTTGAGAGGGAAAAAATAGTAGCTGTATTGGGATTGAGGTATTTCCAGATGAGTGGAAGTGACTCTGGGTGTCTTTCCTGATAGAAGACCAGTCGTCAAAGGCAAAAGTCCCACGGGGGCTCCTTTTTGCAATGCGTTTTCATACATCGCTGCCAGCTGAATATTCGTCAAACCTAATGTTCCGGATGCGTCTTCTTTCCAAGGATTATTAATCGCCTGAGGCCTCGATACCACCTGCTAAAAATTTATATCCATAAAATTTCACATTTTTATATATTCTTCTCTATTAAAGATATTATTTCCTAAATTTACTTAATTTATATTTAAATTCAGAAAATTTAAATTTGAATTCAGATTTAAATTAAGATTTAGATTCATTTAAATCTACATTCAATTTAGGTTTAAATTTAAAAATCGGGTTTTCGAAATTCCAAGTCTTTCAAATTCCAAAACTTTACATTTTTTAAACTTTACTTAGAGTTGAAATATTTTTAAACATTCTGAAGTTTAAAAATTCAAATTTTCTGAAATATGGGTTTTAAAATTTTTTAAATTTCAATTCTTTTCCAAGAAGCATAATAAATAAAATTGGTAAAAATAATAGAAATGAATAATTAGAGGAGATAGATTGTTTTTATTTTTGATGAACACCTGAATGTTGGTACCCAAATCGACAAGATCATTGTCAATCTTGTTAATGGAGATTGGTTGAATTTGATTACGAGGATATTGATTGTAATCGAACTGATAATAATTTGGCCCAGTTTTCCAATCCCGATTTCGAAGAACTCGGTTCTTTTCATTATTGTGAAATGAAACCAAAGCTAGATGATCACTTTGAACTATATTTGGATTCGGAGAAGCGGGACTCTTAAATGATTGCAGTTCTTGTATCACTTTTTTTAGATAAACGTCGCTAGATTCCTCACTGATTACATCGATTGCAAGTATTGCTTGGAATCGTAGCAATGGCACCATCATCATCCAGAGTGATGAGCCAATCCTTTTTAATCTCATCTTACTCGTCCAAACTTCTTGATTCTGCACTTCATTAATAAAAATTGATCTGCAATCAAAAAACCTTTTATTAACAAAAATAAACTTATGTTTTTTTTTTACATTCTCATTAGAGAGAATGTATTAGTTTTTATTATTGAAATGGTTTTTTCTTAGGAAATATTTTTTCTAGTTTTAAGTAAAAAGCCTCCCAAAATTTGAAAACAAACTTTTTTAATTCGTACTCCTCTTAAACGTGTCAAAATATTTTCAAATTCTTAGAAGCCTGTTTAGAAAAAAATAGTGAACTTTGCGGTACTTTGAATACTTTCAAAAATTGAGGAGAATAGAAATGGAAAAATTATAATTTGCCTCGAGCACGTGCTTTCAAAGTTAACGAGTCTTTCAGTATAGAACTAGTTTTACAAGTCTTTAAGTACCTCTTGTGAAGAAAAAATAAAATGATATAAAACGTGATAAAATAGTTATTGAGAATCATAAAGTAAACACTTTTCTCTCTTAATTGGATTAGACACTGAGATTTAGTAAGAAGATTAGATCAGATGATTTTTCTTCTAGTTGTTAATTAGGCAATATCAGACTTTTATTAAATTTTAATTCATTATTTTAATTATTATGACCGGAATAAGCAATCACATCACGGCTAAAATTTTCCTCAACTAAATTTCTGATGTTTTATATTATTAATTTGCTATTCAGAGATTGTTCTTTAAAGATAAATATATTAAAATAAATAGGAATAATTATAATCACTAGTTTTCAGAATTTTTTTTTCAACTTTCTTTAACTTTCAACTCTTTTATTATTAAGACCAACTTAAACCTTTAAAAAATACAAGACTATTTTAGAATTGATAATTTAGATAAAAAATAAACAATACTACAGGAAAACTAATTAACAAAAATAGTTCGACTCTAAAATTAATAATTTATCAAATAAAAAATATTAAAATTCTTAATATTATGAATTAATTTATAATTAACAATTATACTTAGTGCAAATTAATTTTTTAAACTTACCAAGGATGGAATAAACACTAAATCTCTCTTTTAAATGTCCATCGAGAATATTGATCTTGATCGATCAAAAGATGGAATAAACACTAAATCTCTCTTTTAAATGTCCATCGAGAATATTGATCTTGATCGATCAAAAAATTGTTTAATCAATTTTGATTTGATTATGATTTTAAATTCAATTTTTAATTAATTTAGATTCAATCGTCGGACCCTCGATTGCAAACACTCATCTTGATTGAGTACATGGGACTACACCATTCTTCGAATGCAGAAAAGGTAGTGCCAGAGTAGTGCTTTCTATACATGTTCCCCACTCACCCCCTATTCCCCCCTATATACCATTCACACATTAATGGGTTTCCCTGAAACTGACTTCATTCATCTTGTGCATTTATATTGTTTTTATTAATTTTTTTCTCTACGGAGGATATATTCTTGGAATTTTCAAATAACCATTTATGTAATTGGTTTAGAATTTATTTCTATCTAAAAGGTTTTCTTATATTAAATTATATTTATATATTAAAAGACTTTTCAGACAATGAAATTATTGCTTTTCATAATTTGGATCCTTTTTTTTAATTTATTAGAAAAATTTATATTTTTTTTTTCTGAAATAAGGTTCTGTTAATTTGAAGGCTTAAGAAAATTCTTTTTTTTCTGAGATTTGGATTTGAAATAGAGAAAGAGAACAAAGCAGTTTAAAAAAATATAAAAATAATCATTTTATCAACTTTTTCTTCGATAATGTAAAATAAGTGGCACATGTACAAGTTTTTGCATTTATCGAGACAGTATGTGCTCCTCAGACCCGGTTTTGTAAATTGCCGTTATACGTCCTGCCGTTATGAGTGTCAATGATTACGTACTTACATCGTAAACCAGAGCTGTGTACGTAGTATCGTTTTACTTTTAGAGAAAAAATTTTATGGCCTGAAAAATTTGTACAAAACTCTTTTCAAACATTTCAATAATTTTTCTTAGTTTATGTATTTTTACCAATAAATGATTAAGTTGTAAATTCTAAACTCTAATTTCTAATTTTTTAATTTTACTAATTTGTCCAGATTTTAAATTTCAAATTTTGAATTTGGCAATCTTATTTGGAAGGCTTTAAAAAAAAAACGCTTCAAATTTTCGATTTTTTTTTTCAATATTTAACAATTTTCCTCAAAATCCAATTCCCAACTTTTAAGACTCTTCATCTGATACTTTCTTAAAAATTAGAACGATTCAAATTTTTGATTCATTTTTTTTTTTAATTAAAGAAACTATTTTTTTAATGCAGATATAAAAATGCTAAATTTGAAGGATTCTAGTTCTGACGTAGATCGTAAAACATAAACTTTGAAAAAGTACCCTCTTGCATTTGAAATCGAGATGTTGCTTTCATTGCGAAATGTGCATTGAATTGAATATTCTTTTTACAAGCGGCTATAAAAAAGTGGACTCATTCACGTAGGGGCTCTTTTATGAGCGTTTCTGCGTAAATATATATTGCTGAGTTGAAGGTTTTTCAAAAGAATTCGCACCCGTGCAAATCTTCAAGTGCCTTTGAAGCCTTATTCGTTTTTTTTTATTTTTTATAAAGACTTGCTAATTTCGAATAACGAAATGTATGAGCTAAAAGTAACTTGTATTCGAACCTCAATGTAAACCTGAAATTTGAAAAATAACTTCACTACGAAATCGGGAGAAAATGCTAAAAAATAAAAATTTGGAAGTCGTTTGGAAGCCAAACCCACACTTGAAGATGTTGTTTTTTAAAAAGAAAATCTAGAACATAAAGAGTTTTTTATGAGAAAATTGATGGACGTTCTTCCCATGAATAATCTATTTTCCTCTAATTGCAAATCCTCATACGATAAAAACACCGAGAAAACGCCTTCCTCATTTTTGTGTCAGGCATCTATTCTCGTCCGTTTCCAGAAAGCTATCATTATTATTGAGCTTGTCATAAAATAATGACAGCTTAACCAGGTGTAACGGACCTCAGAAACGAACTGACGAAGCATAGATCCGCCTATCCTCGTTATATTATTTATATGTCTTTGTACGAAATATTAATTTTTTTTCCACTCGAATTATTTCAAATTATCTGGAAAAAATAAGATAGATTTCTCAATTTCTTGTTTCTTACAACTTGAAACATTTTTTAAAATAAACTTACAGTGTTCTCGAATTTTAAATAATTTTAAAGCCTCAAAATTAATAGAATTTTCAATTCTAAAGCGGCAAAATTTTAAAATTAGTTCAGTTACTTACCATTTCAGGTCTTGAAATTGTAAAATCTGCATCGCCTGAAAAAAATTGCAAACCAAATCAAAAATTGAAACGGAAATTGTAAAATTCTAATAAATAAAATATAATCCATACGAACGGAAATAATTAAACCTTTCTCGAATGACACTTCTTAATTAAAAATTTGATATCGATAAATAAAAAAAAGTAGAATAAAGGTTTCCCAAGGATCTGGAAAATTGAGTAAAGGTAAAGAATCAAGGAAATCTAGCCTCGAGTGGTAGAAAGTGATTTAATGATACTTGACTTGCAACAAACGTGCGTCGTATGTAGCACCCTCAGTATTCTCTAAACTTAAAAAAGAGCCACTAATCTACTGTACTTTTTACTTCAGTTACTCATCAGATACAAAAGAAACTAGTCGCATTTTGGCAGAATACAAATTGAATTAATTAATAAAGTTCAGTTGCCTTTTGCGGCACGAATTATTTTGCAAATCTCGATCCAGGTTCGTCCGTAGGAACTACAAATGTCACAGACTTTCGGCGAATTAGAGGACGAGGGTTGGTTTCCGTGACAGCCAATAGTGCTCGAGGATGAGAGGCTGACTCGATCAGATGAGCTTGCCTCTTGGGAATAATCCTTGAGTGTTATCGAGAGATTGCGTAACTCTTCCACCGACGGAAGATATTTGCTTTTGTTGCTTCGCACCCGAAGCGAAGCTGGTAGAGTTGCTGAACTGAAGGAGCCGCTGGACCTGGAGGTGCTCGAGGGAATATCGCTTAGGAGAGGCGATCTTGAAATCCCAATCGATCGACCTGAAGGCGAAGAGAGACGCAAACAGTGCAGAAGGCTGAGTCAATCATTGAGGAGACCTTGCGATACGCTAATCAGCTGCTCCTTCAGCAAGCGGAAAGATGGTCGAACTTCCGGACTGTGGGCCCAACAAACTCGCATTACCTGCCAAATAAAAAGACGTTTTTCATTTTTAAATTCAAACTCATTTTAAAGGCTCATCAAATTAAAAAAGAAGAATAAATATATTTGAGAACCAAAGATCCAAGTAAGATGTTTAAAATGAAGGAATTTAATAAAAATTCAATTCAATTCTTCCTCAATCCTCAACTATTCTTTCAAACATTTACTCAAATTCTTCCTCTTCTTTTTTAAATTTCTTATTGAGGCAAGATACGTAAAAAGAGAAAATACAAACCTCGTAAACTTCTTTGAAGCAAGCCTTAGGTTTTTCTAGAATGATGCCGCGTTGAACTCGCTCAACAACTTCAGTGTTCTTCAGTCTTCCATAAGGCATCTTACCACAAGTAAAAACCTCCCACATGAGGACTCCATAGGCCCAAACATCGGACTTGGAACTAAATCGAGTATAATTCAATACCTCAGGTGGGGCCCATTTTATTGGGAATTTGGTACCACCGCTGCTAGTATACTGGTCATCCAGGACGTACCTAAAATAATAAAACTACTTTCAAAAACTGAAAAACCAATAATAAAGCTAATTACAAATTAAAAATTTAATTTCAAATGTCCTTGAATTTTTATTTGAAAAAAAAAATAAATAAATAAATAAAAAATTTACAGTCATTCAGAAATTTGAAAGTACTTGCATTTTATAAACTTCAGAGGTTCCAAATCTGAAAGGTTTTAAAATTAGGAAACGATTTACAATTTTTAAACTTTTTAAATTTGAGACGAAATCTTTTAAAAATCTCTTGAAATCTTTAGAAACCTTTAGAATCTCAAAGAAAACTTGGAAATTCTTAATAATCCTTCGAAATCTTCTAAAATATGTTAAATAAACTATAAAAGCTATTTCAAAGTTGGAACCATTCTTTACGAAAAGTAAGAAGCTTCTCAGTTATTCAAACCCCAGACTGCCCCAGACTAAAATCCCTGCTTCGGAGAACAATCTCAAACTGAAGCTTGAAAACAAGAAAGCCAAAAATAAGATCAAGGGCTATAATTTCTCCTTGAGTGCAACTTATAGACGAAAGTTAGACAAAAGATGCAGTGAACGTTACCTGGCAAGGCCAAAATCAGCTACTTTAACTACGTTTTCAGAGCCAACGAGGCAGTTTCGCGCCGCGAGGTCTCTGTGGATGTAATTGTGCCTTTCCAAGTAAGCCATTCCCTTGCAAACCTGAAAAGAAGAATACATGTGGGATTATGTTATCTCGCTGACGATGACTTTTTCCCGAGAGAAAGACAGTGATGCTTACAGAGAATAACACCGGCAATGAAGAATGAAGAGCACGAAATCGATTTCAGGGATGAGAGGAGCGACTCTCTTGGGACAGACATTCAAAGCAAATGGCAAATAAAACTTCCAAAGCTTCTCTCGAAATAGCACTTTCGACTATATTTCCTTTTTTTAGGAGAGAGAAAATCGGCGCGTCAAGTAATATAAAGGAAATTGCAATGAATCGGATGCACTTATGGTAAAGAACGAGATTATCTGGAGTTTAAGATTCATTCGATGCTGAAGAGAAAAGCTCTTTTTATTTACACAAAGGCCAATTGTTGAGATTTGGAATTAACTAACTAAAATATATGAGAAATAAAAAGGTTCTTTATTTATTCAGATTTGAGATAACTTCGAATTTCTAATGCTTCCAAATTTTTTGCGGCTTAAAATTTTGAACGATTTCAAATTATAAATCCAGAACTAGAACAATCCTGACGTTTCCAAATCATAAACTGTTGCCAAATTTAATTTGAATAAAATTTGAAATGCTTTTTAATATTTTTTTAATGTTCGGAACGTTCTTGAATTGAAAACGCTTCCAATATTCGAAGCTTCTGTACTTTAAATCCTTTAAAAATTAGAAAGATTCTAAATTTTGACTTAAATAATTCAGAAAAGCTTTGGTCATTCAGATGGTTTTAAAATATTTGTATATTGTTTAGAAGTGTTCGAAATGCGAAATTTTGCCGATTTTGAATCTGAAAGAACTTCCAATTTTTTCAGCATTCAAAATTTTAGAAGCACCAAAAATAAAAAAAAACCACTGTAATATTGATAAACGTTCTAAAGTAAGCTTCTCATTAATCTGAAAGCTCATCTCGAAAATTTAATCCTGACGTTTCTGAATGTATATAAAGATTTGATAAATCCGACATTATCTGTGATTTCTCTATCATTTGAAGCAGGAAAAGAAAATCCATTTTCATTACTGAGAGACAAGAATGTTTATCTTTGAAATGAATCAAGCTACTTTTCAAAGAAAAGAAATGATTAGTCAGGATTCTTTTAGAATTAAGAAGAAAAGGGATTGAAAATGTCGTTTTAAGGACAGTGGAAAAATTCGCAAGTTTGAATCCTTTTCATAATAAGGAATCACATTAGGAATTTATTTAATTTGGAGACTTTTTTGTCGAAATTTTATTATTTTAGGATAGTATAAAACTTTGAAAACTGACCTGTATACACATATCCAATAAAAGTCCGACATTAGTTCCAAGGGAAGCTTCGTGTCGACGGAGGTAGTTTAGAAGAGATCCGTGTCGCATGTACTCAGTGACTATGTAAATTGGTCTATCTTTACTGCAAACACCGTAGAGTTGGACTAGGTTTTGGTGCTGCAGTTTTCTGTAAATAAAAATTTAATTTAGGAACTTGGAAACTTGCAATTGGTTTCCGAAAAATTGGAAGAGATGTTTTTAAATTTTTAAGTAAAAAATACGTGGAAGCAAATGAAAAACTCGGGCAGCCCTACAAATTTTGAAAAAGGATACAATTAGAAAGGAAAATATAAAGTTTAAGGCTCCTGAAATTTGTTTCCGCCTGAAAGATGAAAGCTTTTGAATTTTGAAAGCAATCTAAGTGCGAAAATTCTCCACTTTGGAAGCGTCCTATTTTCAAAAGTGATTCATTCTTGAATGGAGAAATAAGAAATAAGAAATTTGAAAGCCTTCTAATTTTAAATTCAAAAACGCTTAAAACTTTTAATGTCATGAGAATGGTTTATAAGGATTTTGATAAAAAATAAATCTTACGTCATCACTTTAGCTTCTTCAATAAAATCATCTTCAGACATGGTGCCTTCTTTCATCATTTTCACAGCAACATCAATGGATCCACGCCAAATTCCTCTTCGCACGACACCAAACTGACCAGAACCGAGTTCTTCCAATAAATGAAGCTCGGCAGGATCGATTTCCCATTTATCTGTAATAGAAAATCAGAGATTTTCAGCTTTAAATTTCACACAGCCTTTGTTAAAAGTTATCAGATGCGGGTAGATTTACTTTGGCGAAAATTCGCTGAGGATTAGGAAGAGGATGTGGATAAGGGAGATCAGCTCGTTAAAGCACAGGAATTCTGAAAATGAGGAAGAGACGATTAAAAGGGTTTTTAATTGGATTTTTAATTAATATAATTGGTGTAAAAAAAAACTAAAAACGAAGTCTATCGTCCAATACATAAACTTAAAAGTTGTGCGAATTCTTTGAGAAGCTTTGTCTAATTAGGAATATAATTAGGAGTATATTTACTTGATTAGTAATAGGATGTCTACTAATTTTTGCCCATCAAATTCCCGGTAATTTACCAGTTTTTTCCTGATTATAAATTTTAATTCTTTTTCTAATAAAAGCACAAGTAGACAGGGGACACTCTGATTAAATAAAAAAAGTTGAATTTATATGCATAAAGCTTTTAGAAAAAAAGAAAAAAAAGTATTTTTTACATCGAAATTTTGAGTTGAAGTGAGGATTAAACTGAGAATTTAATTCAATTTATATGATTTTGAATTGTTTACCATGACTAAGACCAGCGGTTGCTGGAACTGGACGATCACAAGGGCTGGCCTTCAACCTACTGGCAAGTCCTCCACTGTTGTGCTTGTGATAATTGACGAGATCGGGTATGGAACCACAACAATGCTTCTCTGACAGGTAAAATTCTCCTCTCGTGTTTTGTTTGATGTGGTAATGCTTTACATGAGGATGCGGACTGAAAATTAACCACAGGGTAATTCATTAATTTAACAGTTTCCGAAACAAGTTTCCAATCCCTCGACTCTCTAATTAATCACTAATTACTAATTAAGATGGTTCAAATTTTTGAGGATTTTTATTTTTAAACGGTTTAATTCTAAACGCTCTTTATTAACCACCCTGAATTCTGTATTCAGCTTTTATTGAAGTTTTGAGCCACTTGAAGAAAAGGAAAGCTCTAATTACATTTGGAATTTGAGAAAACGTAATTAAAATGATAACTTTGATGTTATCAGTGGTTGTTGATCAATTTCATGACAAAAGTTTAGAATTTTGTCAACTGTTTAGTTCAGGGCAGTAGAAGGTTTAAGGTAATTAACTCCTTGGGCGAGCGATTATTTGAAGAGCACCAAGTCTTCTGTTTAGTTTGCATCTTGCCAACACGCTACTTCTCTAATTAACATTTACGAGATTAATACTAAACGACATAAAGTTAGGGTGAGATTACGAAACTTGTGGCGTTGTCAAGATAAAATTCCAATAAGTCCTGCAGGCAAGCTTCTCGTCGACAAACTCATTCGATTTCACCTCATGAAAGGATTTTTATTACTATTTGTTTAATCCTGATTACATTCCAGCAAACGCATCACGTGGAATGAGGAAAATAGAAAATGTTTGTCCATGCTTCAAACATAAAATGAGAGAAATCTGCTATTTTTAGATTGGAATTTTAATGGCATTTCGCTTCTTTATTTTTTAATATTTCAACTTTTCAAATTTTCAAGAATACGACGTCTAATTTCTAATAACTAAGTTTGACAGTTTTCAATTTTTATAGCGTTCAAATTTTAAAAGATTCCAATTTTTAAAGCTTTCAATTTTGAATGCGTCCCAATTTTTAATGAGTCCTAATTATTAAACTTATCCAATTTTATGAGCATCAAATTACTGAAATACAGACATTTTAAAGATATCTATAAAAATTCAAAAACCTTAGACTTTTTTCAATTTCTTTTATCTGAAACTGAGCTTGATTTATACTCATCATTAATAACTCAGCTTCAAAACTAAAGCCCTTTACACCATGGAGTGATAAATAGAGAATTGTAGTCTGAAGTGAATAATGGAGACTAATTTGTAATTTTGAATAACGCCAATGAATCAGTTACTCTGAATTATAAATTGTAAACTTTAAAGGAAAAACTAAACATTTCTCAAAGTTTGCCGTCCTAAATAAAAGCTTTTGAAATTAGAATCAGAAGAATTTTAGAAATTTTTTAGATTTTAAAACATTCTAATTTCGGAAGCCTTAAAAATTTGGAAGCCCCCAATTTTAAGGTTTTAACTTTGGGATTTCAATTAATTTAAAAGCGACCTATTTTTTGAAAAAGTCAAAGATTAGAAACCCGTAAGTTTAAAACTGTTTCAAATCAGGACGAAAAATAATTTTAGAAGAATTTTAAACTTAGGAGGCAAATAAATCAGTAATTCGAAATTCTAAATTCTAAATTCTAAATTATAAGAATTGTAATTCTAAATCGTAAATTTTAAACTATAGAGCCGGAACTGGAGATTAAAGACTTTAAACTAGGAGTTAAATATGGAAAAGACAAACATTTGAAGTGTAGTTTCCTGATTCAATTATTCACTCCCAGTAGCAATTCTCGTCTTAGGTTCTGGGTTGTTATTTGAGCTTGAAGAAACTTACATTTTCGTATAGAGAGAGAGTGTATAGAGGCCTTTGGTGGAGGAATTACGGACAACGAAACAACCCTCTTTCTCCTCCTGTTTCAGCAAAGACTCAGCTCGTTGCCGCGACATATCGCCCACATACCACCTGCAATGACAAAGAGAATTTTTAGAAACGTGTCAGGAGTACCTCGTTGCAAATTAACAGGCGTGCAATTTCACAAAAGACTGTGCTATCGTAGTGTATTATGAAAACGCTTAGTGAAACTTGGAGTGTTGGGAATATCAAGTACGAAATGTTGATTTTTCCACAACAAAGATTTCGACAATTAAAAGTTTTCTGGCAATTAAAAGAAACAAAAATACTCTACAAGTCCCCAGAAGTATTTTCATTCTCTTATTATTTATTTTTATCTATTTTTTTCTTAACTTTCCACCTTTTTAATTAGGATTTTCCATATGTTTTTAAACGCTTTAATTAAAAAATTTTACAAATTTCCAAGCTTAAAATCCAAATAAAAAATGTGTATTCTCAAAAAAAATTATGAACCATCTGGCTCGACTGCATAAATTTAATAAATTATTTATCCTAAATTGAAACAGAAAGAACAAAAATCGTCATAAAATCTCTAAAAACAATAGCCAAAAAATAAGTGACCTAATTTTTCTTTTGAAGAAAAGAGTCGAGTTGAGCTCTTCCGTGAAATAAACCGCTAAACTTATTGTGCAATGAAGTAAAAAAAGCGTCTAATCCTATATCCTCGCGCATGGCTTAGCATTATGAGGTTGCTAATTTTCTCATTTTCCTTCCCTATCCTTTCTGCGATCTTCATTATTTAAATAGGTATCCTCGCTAATTTTCGCAACTCTATTTCGGACGACGAGAAACACCACAACACAGTAAATTTGCCAAGATATTTAATTATTGCGAGAAAGAAACTTTTAAATATCTTTACTCCTTAGCAAGGAATTATTCTTATTATACTCACTCATATTTCTGCAGTCCAAGTAATTCTTTTTCCTTCACGTAATTGCTTGGTATATATCCAATGGATCTGTGGAAAACAAAATACTGACAATGAGCTTTAAGCTTTTTCTGGTTAGAGAGAATGCAATAACTGGTTTAAGAAGGTAAATTAATTTGTCTTAATACAAGAAAAGGATACAAATCCGTATAACTTAATTTTAGTCTTATTTTTTGAAATTCTAGAAGAATCTATAGAACCTTAGAGATCATTTAAAAAATTTATCTTACCCAGTTTCATCCTTGACTTTCCACCAATGCTCCTGAGAATCATCGAGAACTTCATACTCCTTCCCCTAGAAAAAAAAAATGTCAATTGAAAAATCGCGACCATCCCCAACTTTCTCTCTAACGAGACGATAAAAAATGAGAAAAGCTTAGGCAATTTATCACTTTCAGTTCAAATTAAAAAGAGATTTAAGGCTGAATCCACCCGGATGTGCAAAATGTTTTGAGAGGTGCTCAAGTGTTTAATTAATTGACGTAATTAGTGGTAGTTACCTTTACGAGAGACAAATCGCCGCCCTCGATGGCTCGAAATGGATAAAGCGCCACCACAACTTTCGTTCGCAGCATCAGTTTCTCCTGGAAGACAGTCAAGTTAGTTACTTCTGTAAATAACGAAATGCTAATAAATAATTAAAAATCTGAAGGCTCTCGAGGTCTTGAGTGCCCGAACTTTAAATCACGAAAGATTATTAGGATTCTGTCTCTTAAAGAGGATTTACGATCGCCACATATTCGGATTAACGAGGATATTGAATGCTTCTGGTCATTAAAAAGTTCATGATTTTCAATGGATTTTATGATTGTAGAGCGACCTGTACAATTATCTGGGAAGTCAAAAACTCGTTTTGACGACTGAATTGTGTTTTCGACATTTATCGGACTCTAGATACTTTCGGATTAAAAGCTGATTACAGAGGTGATAAATTATCGACGAGATGCATTAATTAATTTCATTCAGCTTTTATATCTGATATGACTCAATTCTGATAATGAAAAATTCAAATATTTACGGAAGATAATATTTGTGGGATTTAATTATTGTGGGATTTTTTAAAACTTAATTAAGAGCATGTGATAATTACCATAAAAGCAAATTTAGTCTCGCAAACTTTACGTTCGCAATAATAAATATTCCTTCCTAAAACTAGACCATTTACCACAAATGTTGAATTTCCTTATCAACATTGAATCATATCAGATACAAAAACTGAATGAAATTAATTAATGAACGTCTTCGATAATTATTCACCTCCGTAATAAGCTTTCAATCTGAAGGTATTTAGAGTCGATAAATTAAATTGAAAATATTTTTTTTAAAAGAAAGAAGTAAAAAAAAAACAATAAAAATCTTGGAAATTGGAAAGCGATCAAATTTAGAAAATATATCAAAAACAAATTCAAAAATACATACATTTTTAATATAGTATTTTTCCAAAGCTTTCACAGAAATAAAATAAATAAAGAAAAACAATTTTAATTTATCTATTTTCAGAATGGAAAATCAGATGATCAAGTCAAACACTATCAAAACTTTTTATACCAGGGTTGTAAAAATAACAAAGATATAAAAAGATATTATTTTTGGTTGGGATAATCGTTTTACAGTGGGTGGCACTCAGAAATGGTACAAGTATTATAATCCTCTTTTCGTGTAAACTTGAAAGTGCTCTCAATGCGAGCAAATGTAAATTGTGATGTTTTCAGTGGCGAAAACTTGGAGATATGAGAGTGAAGAAAGGAAGAGAGATATATAAGTTTCATTATAACATTATACCTTAGCTTTTGATGACGGTGTACCCGGTGCGCCGCCTGGCATTATGGGAGTGGATGGTGTCGCTGAAACAAAAAAAAAATAATTTTCATTTAAATTCTAACATAATAAAACTTAATAAATTTAGAAATTTAGAAATTATGTAATTTAAAATTGAAAAGTGTTAAAAATTTTTAAACGCCTAGAATTTATAACGCTCTGAAACTTAAAAGCGCCTGAATTGTAAAAATGTTTAAAACATAGTTATAATTAATACACGAATAAAAAAGATGGGCGTGGCTTAGAATATGGCTAAATAAAATAGGCGTGACCAGTGGGTGTAATTAAGAAAAATGGGCGTGGAAAAGTAAGGTAGGAGTGGTTAAAAGTGGGCGTGGTGAATGGTAAATTGAAGAAATTCTTTAAAAGGGGTGAGAAGTGAGATAATTTATAATATAGATAGAGAGGAATACTTCAATTTCTCCAAGTCAAAAACGTGTTGATAAATTATCAAATTCTCTATATTCTACCTTGCTACCAAGTCTCGTCTAAATACTATAAATTCTGAAGATTAACGAGTTTACTTAAGCACGATTTTCACGTCATTTTATATAATCGTCAAAAGCTCTTTCCAAACTCCATAGACGTCAAGAGCCATGTTAAATCCATTCTAGATGAAATTCTCCAGCGTTTAAACTCCTGGGCATACTACAGTCAGACTATAGTAGTCTCGAAAATTTAGTGGATCTGTGTTGGACCTTTAATTCCTGGATTCCAACTGACTTTTACTTTTATTAGACTCTTTGAGCGAATTTTATTCGACGATTGATTAATTACTTTTAATTTGAAGTCTACTAAAAGATATTTTATTTTTATGTTGGATTAAATTCTCAGATTTTTATCTTTTAAAATATCAAGCGAATTTTTGGATTTTCTGCAATTTAAAACAAATTCATAAATAAATCGTAATTGTCAATAAACCCTTTTTTAGGGGAGAATTTATGATGTATATTTTTGCTAAATAAATACAGGAAATTTCCCAAAGTCTGTTATTTATTTGGCAAATAACAATTTTCAACAAATACTCAGTATTTTAAAATGATCAAAAATAATTTACAAGACCTACAAAACTTTCAAAATTAAAAAAAAAATAAAAATAAAATAAAATACAAATTTTCTCGGCGTAAAAAATTTGAAAGCAGCCAAACTCTCCAATTTCTCAAAAATAATTAATCAAGGTCAAACAATTTACCTTAATTTTTTCCAATCTTTTGAATCCAAACCACATCCCACTTTATCCACCTCGTAAAAAAGCAAATTTTGTTTTTACACTTGTCCTTCACTTGAAAAAGACCAATGGAAAAAAAAAAGAGAGTCCAGTGGGAATAAATCAGCAAAGGAGAAGGAAGAATTTGAGTTGCAAAAATCAGAACAATAAATCTGCTTCTACTTTGGGGCTAGCTATCTGACTTGAAACTGATTAATAGGTAGCGAGTCGAGGGTGAATAAAAAAAAAATTGAAAGGATCAAGCACGTGTGAGGGCGCGTGCGTGCGCGCATATACGTTGGGACATTTTAGAGATTTAAGAGAGCTTCTCCGGGCAAGAGAGGGGGCTGAGGTTGCATTGATTTTGTCTAGACAGGGTGGAGACGAGAAATATACTTTTCTCAAATCCTCAGCATTGATAAGAGGTCTCAAATAAGCCTAGTAGTAGAGCCTAGAGCTTAGAGCCTCAATATTTTTTTTTCAAGAGTTTCCTCACCACCTATCACTCATCTCGAAAAAATATCGTAGTAGCAAAATGTTTAACAGACTCTGTCCTCTTTGCTCCATACTCTGTACTTTCAAACAATGAGGATGATCGATTAACTGGACCACTAATCTCAACAACTCGCTGACGAGTCATTTAACTCTGCTTAACGAGAGGAAAATTTCCGAAGGGAAAGTTTATTAGCCCGAGAAATGTCCCTTGACATTGCCAACTTATTTCAGCGAAAAAAAACAGGGATTAACGAGAGATAGCGAAAATATGGAAAATTGTATAATTTCAAATTAAAAGCCTTAATAGTTAGAAAACATTTAAATTTTAAATTTACCAAAGTTGAATAATATAAAATTTAAAGAGAAAAAAATTAAAGAATTTTTATTTGGAAATATGTTGAGAATTGAATAAATGTAGTTTTTTATTAATAAATTTCAAGCTGAAACCTTTATTTAAGGAAATTTTAATTATGAAGGTTTAATAAAACTTGGGTAATCACAAATATATTCAAACATCGGACTAGACCCTCCAAAAATTAAATTATCTACCATTTAATTATCATAAAATAATTTAATAATAATTATTATAATTATTATATATTCCGCCTGATACACATTAATAATTGATCATTGTTGATTAATAAGCGAAAGTAATATGTTTCCATACGATAACTGAAATTAACACTTCATTCAATATTCGCTTTCCAGAACGAGAAGTAACGAGAGTAACAATCGACAATGGGCGATATAAAATCCGAGTTACGATTTTCAATTAGTAAAGTTAATTAAAACTGACTAAGGAACAAGTTCACAAGTAACTCATTGTTAATTAAATCCGTAACAAGCTATCGTTGTTGTTTATTATTAATTAGAGCTTCTAGATATTGTGTGTATTTGAATACGATCTAATATACGTTCCACTTTTACTTCACCTTCGATTTAATGTATTTTATCAGGCCATCAAATACAATTATAATAAATTAATCCTTTTTTTCAAAATAAAAAAAAATTACCCCTTTGCCAAAAAAAGAATAGAAAATATTTTTTATCAACTTTTCAAGGAATTTTAAACTTCCTGTAATTTTAAGGGATATTAAAAGATTTCCAAGAATTTTGTGTTTAGGATGTCCAAAAATGTTTCTAATAGATTTTATGGAAACGGAAAAGACTTTTTAAAAGAATTTTCAAACTTTTCGTGGAATTTCAAGAACTTCATCAAGAGATTTTTATAAATTTTAAGGGTTGTAGTGAAACCAAAGGGTTGTCAAAAGATGTTTTTTTTTTTTTAGAAATTTTGAGGCATTTAGATTAATTTTAAGACATCAAAGACTTACAAAAATTCGTTATATAATAAACAAAACGAAAAACAAAAGAATTTTGACTTTTGAAGACTGCCAAAAAAAGAATTTTTCGGTACAAGTTTTGAGTGATGACATCACATTTAAAAAAAAAAGTTAAATACCATTCCTAATTCGATTTTGTGTCCCGGATTTACATACTTGAATTCCGGATTATTTCCTGATTTTTTCGCATAATAGACACTCTGTTTTTAATTTGAGTTTAGCTTTGATTCTCGTTTATGTATTTGAATTGCTAAAATTGGCAACACTTTCTTCAATCAT
>JAUEJJ010000039.1:2216809-2234139 GCA_032164275.1 Synergus coniferae
AAAATCCAGAAAAATTTCCGTATTTTGGGAATTTAAAGTTTCGAGAACTTTAAAATTCGTAATTTTATAGATCCGGAAAATTGAAATATTGGAATTTGAAATATCGGGTAATTTTCTACTTTTGCTAGTAAATATTTTCGGCAAATTTAAATTTCTTTAATAAACATTGTCGGCAATATTCTTTCGGGAATATGAAATTTCGGAAATTTGCATTTTTCAAGAATTTGAATTTTCCGGACTTATCTTGTTCGGTATTTTTTTATATTCTAAATTTTGGTTTTTCGTCAAAAAGATGTTCTGTGCAAATTTCAAAAATTGGAGAAAAGAATCAATTTTCTTCCGAATGAAATTTTCAACAATAAAAAAATCTTCGATTTCAAAATTTCAATATCCCCAAATGAGTATAACAAACAAAATATGTAGCTAAGAATATCAAAAACGAAACCAGAGACGACTCAGCAAGTGGATACGAACCAGAAAGGATAGCTGAAGATATATCAGTTTCTGTTTTCGAGGGATGTTACGACTAAAACGGAAATTGAAGGTCGTTTCCGAGAGGAGATCAAAGAGCGTTAACGCCTGCTCGATTTCCGGAATCGACCCTGCCCTTGGTCAACAGCATCCGCAGATCGATTTCCCTCAGGAAGCACTGGCCGGGTCTTCTCAATCTGATTCTCAATCCCGGACGATTTTTATTAAAATTACTATCGAAAGAAATTTTTCTTTCCCTTCAAAAAATTGAATTCAAAGGACGAAGAAGAGTCGAGGAATTCAAACTTTGAAGAGCGAGACGAAGCGGTAGACTCTCTTACCAGGACACGACTGAATTGACCGGCAACGGGAGAAGCGAAAAGAACTTCCGGTGGAGAGGTACAGGAGGAAGGACGGAAGGAAGGAAAGGGTGAAATCTGGGACGCTTGCGCGATGTCGATTTGCGAATTCACCTACGGGTTGGGTTTGGAGGCACGTGTGTGGGAGCAGGGATGGGCAAATTACGAGAAAAACGTAATTAGTAGCAATTACTGCTACTGGAAACGACAACGTGTCATTGAAATTTGAATTGCGATTGAAATAAACCAATGGAAAACGAGCGGCACACAAGTGGAAATGAATCAAAAACAATTAGGGAATAATTAGTCCGAGAGGAGAGGAGAGAACTGCCTACTGCTTTTATTTATACGAGTGGTTCTCAATTTCAGATTTTTTTGTGAGTCAAATAAGATGTTGCCTCAATTTAGCGTTTGTAATTTAAATTTAAAGATTAACAGTCGATTCGGTGGACGATTTCAAATTTCCGATAATTTCCTCGTTTTTCCTGGTCAAGTTTTTCAATTAAATTAAATACAGTAGAGGGAAAAAAATGAAAAACGTTTTTATATATTTTTTGTATAGGGATCGATGTCATCGATAAAGATCCGAATTTAAAAGAAACAAAATTCGAATACATCTGACGTTTTGAAAGGACCTGTAAGGATTCCCAATTTAAAAAAAAA
This sequence comes from Synergus coniferae, assembly GCA_032164275.1. Taxonomy (NCBI): domain Eukaryota; kingdom Metazoa; phylum Arthropoda; class Insecta; order Hymenoptera; family Cynipidae; genus Synergus; species Synergus coniferae. The sequence goes on from JAUEJJ010000039.1 coordinate 2,218,303, forward strand.
TTGAATTTAAAAATACCCAAATAAAGATTATTTTATTTATAATATAATTATAATTTCGCACTATTAAAAAGTCGTATTTAAATTATTGGAAATTTAAATCGTATGCGTTTAATAGGATTTCTTTTAATTTACTAACTTCGCAGTTCAACTTCAGCCTACAATAAAATTGTCACTGAAGCTACGAATTTGAATGCTAAACGCGAACAATTTATCATTAACGAGATTGGCACATTTTGCATTCATGTAAGCGCACCTCGACACAAATTCAAACTCGATTTAAAGGCGCGAGCATCAGAAAATACGATTGTACACGTTTTTTTTTTTAACTAAAACAAATTTGAAAAACGTATCCAATCTACAAAGCGAATTAATCAAATTATCTCGCATTACTCTAGTATTTCATTTCCATAGGAAAATATAGTTTGAATTGTTTTCCCTGAAGCAAAATTGCCAACAAATTTAAAATGAAATGAGCAATCAATGTGAGAAATTATCGAAAATTTGTAGAAATTTTAAACCAGACAAATCTGCTTCAAAAAGCCACCATAACTTTAAAGCAATCCCTCAAGCAATCTATACGTGAAAGCACTATCAATTCGAATAAAATCTTAATTTGGAAACAATGGAAATTGGAAGGAAATCCTAATTTGGAACCAGTCCAAAGTTGGAGGAAATCCTCATTGAGAAACAGTAAATAATAAAAGGAATCTTAATTAGGATCCAATCCAAAATGGAAAGAAGAAATACCAATTATAAAAACAATCAAAGGGAAGTTCAAAATTAGTTTGATTAATTTGAAAAAATATAAAAAACAATTTGGAATTTACGATAAACTTAAGGTTAAACGTCATTAGCATTGAAAATAATTACAAATTTGGAAGCTAGAAAAATTAAATCTCAAATTTGAAAACAATAAAAAATTCCAGGCATTCTTGATTGTTTGAATGAATATTTTCGTACGAATAAACAAGATTTGAATAGAAAATTACGTAAACAAGTAATGGATTATTTCATTTAAAGTGATTTTAATAGTTTTTCTAGTGTAAAACTATTTGTCGATAGAGAGGCGTCGATTGTTGATCGTGAAGCTTAAGCCTTCAAATTGCCTCTTGTGCACTGACCCGTTTGTGGTAGTGTGCTTATTTACGTTTCACTAACAATACCTTCCGGGTACATGAGCAGGTCTTTGTGGACACTTCAAAAGTGGTATACAACTGTATCGTACAATGCACATTCAAGAATTCGTGCTCCCTTAAATAACGATATTTTCTACAATAGACCAGAGTCTACAATAATATCAAATACAAGCAAAAATAGCCAAGAGATTTAACAAGATCAAATAAAAAATATTTACTTTTGCACAAATTGGAGCTACTGCCATTCACTTACATATTTCAAACTATATTGAATACAAAATGAATTTAGAAAACTTTGAGGCTTTGAAGTTGATTGAAAACTATCTTTGTTGAACTTTTGAAATTCAATATTTCGAAAAGTTGTTTACGGGCTTGGGTTATCTTTTTCTTGTTTTGTTTGGGAAAGTAACTTCTACAAGTTTTGTATGAGAAATTTTTAATAAACACAAAATTTTGTTTGTTAATAACTTTTAGAAATATTGAATTTGAAAAATTCTGAAAAAATACTTTCAAAGGTGTTTAGTCTCCTAAATAACAATTAGATGGAATCGAAATATTCATTTATACCAAACTTGATAGTAATTCAAATTGAGAAGCAATCTAAATTCGGTAATCACTCCAACTTCAAAGCAATCGAAAGTTAAGTGCGTCTAACTTTCAAATTACTGAAAGTTTGAATGCTATCCAAAATTGGAAGATTTAAAATTGAAATTAAACTGGAAATTGTAAGTCAAAGGAAAGTTAAAATCCATTCTTTTGATGCAATGGATTGTATCAAGCATAATTTGAAAGCGAATAGAGGATTCTTAATTAATGATGAACATGATCTAAAAAATGTACCTCGCCATCGCCGTCGTAATAAATCAGATGCCGTGGAGTCAGGACGAACCAGCGTTGTTTGTAATTGACGGGGGTGAAACGCTTTTTATTTTGGGAGCGTTTTACCATGAAGCCTTGTTTTATGGTGACATCTTCCCCTTTCGACTCCGCCTTCCCATCCTTCCCCGCCATTCTTGGGAGGAGGGTGGGATTCACCCTGTAATTAAAGAAACACTTTAATTCACACGTTTACGAAACATTTTTGAAAATATACCACATTTTATAATTATAAATTATCATGAAAACAAAAATTGCACTTAAAATTAATTGAAAAGAACTTCTAATAATTGTACTTTCATTAAAACTTTGAAATTACGTTTACAAAAGCTTTAACTATTTAAAAAGACGAATTTAATACATTTAATTATTGTAGATCGAAAAAGAAATTAAATAGCGTAATTTTCTTGGTAAGAGAACGTTAAACCACTATCAAGAGGATATCCGCTGACCTTTAAAAAAATTTGTAGAATGTACACTTGCTTTTAATCTTTTATAAACTCAGCAGGGAGTCTAAGTTTCGAGTTTCGTGGTTTTGCAATACCTTTCAAAATATTGAATGTTCTCAAACTTTCAATAAACTTCGCTCGAGTAATAATCAATATCCTACATATATAAGATTTGTATGTAGTTACTTAGAAAAATGGGCCGAAATTTTTTTTTAACTTTAAGAAAAATGAACCTTAATCAATTTAAGTATTTAATTCAATTCAAGGAATCGTAATTAAAAAACGATTCGAAGTGCAAAGAACTTCGAATTCACAACAAAAAATAAAAACACGAATCCCGAAATAAATATTTGAAAAGTCCGTTAATAAAAAGTAAAAAGGCTGTTCTAAAAATTCGTCTCTCTTTCAGAACGGAAATGTTTTTTATTCCAACTCGGCGACAAAAAAAAAAAAGAAAAAAAAAAGCAGAACCAAAGAATATTTTAACCACGTCCGTATAACCAAGGCGAGACGGTTAAAACTGAGGGAAAAATTCAAGTAAAATTCTAGGAATCGGGGAAACATGAAATTCCTTTTTAAATTTCGAGGGCCTGTGGACGAGTCCTGGAAAAATTGTGAAAAGGCTCGTGCATTGTTTACGAATGGAGATATGACATACCATGCACAGCAGTTTAAAGCCACTCCGAATTTGAAGTATCACACAGGCGAATAACAATCTAACATGACCGGTACCGAATTAAAAACTTCACGTGTAACGAATCCGAGTAAACGTGCCGACAATCTGTCAAACGATAAGGTGGGAAATCCACGAGATAAGGACCTAGTGCACGGACACACTGGATGCTCGTGCATCCTCCATGTATCATGCAATTAGTTTAGTTGTATTTGTGGTGATTTCATGGTTTGCGAGATACGACATGTAAAATAGCAACGTGTATGTACCTAGAACTTGTTCGCCACAAACTGGCTAACAAAAGAAAAGGAGAGAATCATCGTGGATTTCGCTCTCTGTCTTTTAACATTATTGGTCGAGTCCCGGTCTCTTTTTTTTTTTTCTTCCACTGTCAATTAATGAAGTAGGAAATTGAACGTTCACTCGAGATGAACGCGATAAACCAATATCTTTTCTTTTCGGCAACTACTTATTTTTCATACTGTACCTAGATTATTTTCAATTTTATTTCACTGGATCGGCGGTGCTTTTCCATTTTTTGAGGTTAGGGACAGTTATGTGAAGAATGGTGGGAAGAGGAAGCTACGCGGGTTCTGATTGGTGGAAGTAGTCACGTGGGTTCGATGTTAGCGACATCGCATGGGGAAACAAGAAGTACATTTCAAAAGGAATTAAAACGAAAAATTGTTGGAAACCATGGAAATTTTGAATAGCTGAATTGATCAAGCGGTAATTATATTTACTGAGAAGAGAGAATTGAATTTGTTATTTACTTCTTTATTTTTTTTAGTAAACTTTGATGGGAGATATCAGATTGCTTTTTGTTTAGATTCGTAGTTTCCCGCCTTTTTTATTTGAATGTGGAAGAATTATTCAAAATGTTCGAATTTCTGTATTTAAATTTCTTTAAAAGAGGCAAAATTTTCTTAGAATGTGACATTGATACTCTGGCAATCGATATTTACTTTATTTAACTTTACAATTTATAAAAATCGCTAAGAAATGATAGTTCGCAAGTTTCATTTCTTCGCGATTTTTTTTTTAATTGTTAAGTTAAAGCCGCCCCTGATTTTAGTAATGGCCGCAATGAGATGACTTTTGTCGTCTGCAATTTGTGTCAATTGTGTCTGAAATAAAAAATTTCACAAAATAACAATTACCAAGTATTTTCAATGAGAAATACTATAAATTCTCAATTGCGAAGCTTGTATTTGTCACGTTTTTTAGCCATCTCGAAAAATTGTTCCAAAACCAGTGGCTATTTCTTCTGAAATAAGTTCCTCGCTGATTTTGAAGGTAGAGAATTACATATTTTTATTGATCTATATTAAACATTGTTATCTAGTTATTTCTTAAATTCATATTTGCAATTCCTGAATAATTCTGCGAAGTTGATTTCTATTTTTGACGAATTGAAGAATTTTCGGGAACAAGTGTTTTGAAACGAAGGACAGTCTATCGACCTTTGCACAAAAATATGTAGTTACATATAATTTCATGGTCAGCAGACGATTTTCGTCAGAAATTTAATTAGAATAGAAGAAAATTGATTGATTTAAATATTTTAAATACACTAGTTTTTCTGGATAGCTAATTTTTTGCTAGAATTTGAATATTTTCTTTAATACATACTCTTCCTGGCTTGAAATTGTTATTTCAAATTTGATTGGCATTGATTCTAACTTTTTTGTTTTCCATATGGTAATTTAGAGGATTCACATTTTTAAAGAGTTTTTTTCGAAAAAGGAATGGCTATTTTATAAATGTCAAATGTCATTTTGACAGTTTGACAATTTTTAATTCGAGAGTTAAAAGGTTATGTTCGTCTTGACGTTTGTCGTTTATTGAAACCCGGGAATTTTTATCAAAAACGGGGGAATCGAAGCGAGTTTATTCCTTTTGCGAATTTTAAAAACATATACAATTAAGCATTTAAACAATCGATCTAAATACTTTAAACTTAAGTTGTTACAAGAAATTATGTAGATTTGTTAAATAAACTTTATAAAAAATTAGTATTTTAATAAACGTTCATTCTTGACATTAAATGTATTCGGATTTTATTATAATAATAATAATTGTATTTTCCGTTTGCAAAGTTAATATTCTGTTAATATAGATAACCTTTATACTTAAGATAAGTATGTAAGATGTAATTATAAAATTTATATACTAAAACATTGTGAACAAAAACTTTATAAAATTTTACCTTTTCTTAATTCGGTAAAAAATAAATAATTATAATTAATTTCCAACAATTATTGTTATCTTCCAGGTCATGAATTAAGCATTTGTTGATTCTCATCTCAGCAGAAAAAGAGATCAGATAAAAATGGTCGTGGGAGTTTTTCCAGCCCTAAAATTGGGTGTTCTTTTTATCAAACAAATCAGCAAACCCTTGGCAAAAATGCTCGTCACTCAAGCCAAGAATCATCACGTTTTCAGAACTTACTTTATCATCCCGCCAGCTCAATGTACGTAAAATTATTTTTAAACAAAACTAAATGACTTAAAAATATTTTAGGGATTTCCAAACAATTAAATTTCTTTAATTTTAAGTCCCTGAAAATTAAAAATTACATTTTTAATTATTTTTTGAATATTCAGTTTACCACTGGGCGGAGGTGAAAGCAAAAATGTACGTGATGAACCTGGGAAAGCCGGCAAAAGTCGCGAAACTAAACGAAGCGATGGCAATCGAGCTCGGTGCAAATTTAATGGGCGAAATCATCATCTTCACTGTCGCGGGTGGTTGTTTAATTCTTGAGTACAACCGGCAAGCAACCAAAGAAGCAAAAAAGGAAGAAATGCGTCAAATGCAGTTAGAAAAATTCACAGATGACATTCAAGCTCTCTTTGAAAAGACAAAAATCCAGGAAGCAGAAATCCAATATCTCAACAATGTCGTCACCGGCATGGCGAAGAAAAATAAAATCAAACTCCCTGAAAAAATAGTCCCAGTTCCAGTTTCAGTGAAAAATGAATTTCAGTCGAACAACAATTTAGGCGACCTTAGCGAAAAGGAACATGAAGTCGAAAAGAAGTCTATAGTTCATCGAGCGATTGCTTATTACAAAAAGGAAGATTCGAAGGACGACAAATTAAGTTAATAAGTTCGACGACGATTCTTTAGAATCAAAGGTTTCCATTTTAAAGATTCTTTTAAGTATTTCCAAGGGATATTCCTGAAACTTAAATCTATAGATTGAATATTTATTGGAAATATTTATTATACATAGAATGGTGCCTTTTTTATAAAGAGGCACGAGGATATATCTAGAAATATGCAACACTCGAAAAAATCGGCCGAAGTGAAATTTTTTAATTCTCATTTTTTTTTGAGATAATTTGAGCCGCGCTTCTTGCTGATTCAGCTTTTATCGCTCTGGTTTATAAAAAAAGCTAGAAAAGAGATTATTTTTTAGTTCTATTTATTCGCTATTTCAAAGATTTTAGCAAACTGGTTTATGATTTATTTTCTTCCTTTTTTTATTAAATAATGAATATGAGTATCGAAATGCTTGTTTCCCTCAAGCCCCTATTGTAAATACAATCGAGACTCTTACTTTTATTATACTTGCATACTGGGGATGTTAAAGTATAATATTATTATATTATGATATAAATGCATTCATGTACATACAAACCAAAATGTCTTCAGTACAATTTTATTCCCTCTTGAAGCATCTTTTGCAGTGTTTGGATCCTCGTTTCCAGATTTCGAAAGTCGATCTCTGGATAATAAATAATTTAATTTAATTCCATTATTATTTATCTTTTTTTTTCTAGAAATGAAATACCTTTCGTTTTAAATCGACCCGTCTTTTTAAAATTTCGACGCGGAGATTCTTGCGACCTGAAAGATTTTCTCGACTCGACTGAGGATCCTAGAAACAATTTGATTTTAGAAAGATTCTTTAATCTTAGATATAACAATTAATTTAAGGATTAATTTTCAGGAACCTCGAGATAAGCTGGAGGTTTTTATTCGGCCAGAAAAGGATGGAGAGGAACTTCTGCTTCGTCTGCAGTTTCGTAAACTTTGGGAAGAACGTGGAGGAGTTGCTCGTCTTCTCAAAGCCGGACTTACATCTCCTGGTTTTCTATTAACCGTTTGAGTTAATTGGCGAACTTTAAGAGTGAGAGCTGCATTTTCGGTTCGTAGTTTTTTAATTTGGGATCGGAAGGACGTTCGCTCTGCTGCGACGTTTTTTTCCAGGGCTTGTATTGCATTTAACAAGTGACGCGTTCCTTTTCCTGGGAAAATTGTATTTTTTTAACTGCAGTTTTAAATTTTATTATTTATTATTGGGAAAGCTCAAAGTAGTGTTTAAAAAATAATACCAGATGCTAGTTTCTGATTTTCCTGGATGAGTTTTCGATTCGCTATCGACAACCGCTCAACTTTTTTTTTAAGCTCTTTATTTATTCCTGTAGAATTCAGTCTTTCTATTTCGGCCTCAAGTCTCCGAATAGTTGCTTGTAAAATTGCTGGATCTGGAGGTCCGCAGTACTCCAAAGGTAATGGATAATGGATTCTTAAGAGTTGTCACATTGGAAAATGATCGATTTAGAGAAACTCGAATTTCCGATAATTAAATTACAGTCTTGGGTAGAAATAATTATGTAAAAAATTGAAAATTAATACTGCAGGTTTCAAGGACAGTTTAAATTTTGAAGAAAAAAAACGTAACTGATCATAAAATTTATTTAAATTAAAGAAAATAGTTTATCCAAGACTATTTTAATTATCACTCTCAAATTTATCTAAAATTACTTCGTGTAAAATGTAATTTCTTCATGGTATATATCAATGAAAAAATGATAGTCAACTCTTAATCCGAAGATTTCTATTTCTGTGAATTTATATTCGTTTGGCTTACCGATCGAATTCCACTGTATAAGTCAAAATAAGATACCGTCGATTACTGCCTTTATGATTAATTGCAGGATTAGAAGAATTTTCAGCCCTTCTAGAACGCAAAAGTTCTAAATCTTCAAAGGTCAGAAGATCAAGAGTGATACATTCACTAGTCTGCAAAATTTAATTCAATTAAGAAACTAATATTTTTAATGAATTCGTTCATTTATCAATAATTTAATCCGATAATAAAATTATATTTACTTTTAATAACCCGGATTGTAGCATCGCTACGAAAACATCAAACTGTTTGTAATTTCCTGTTTTATGAGTCAAATTTTCGATGTCTAAAAAAATAGAATCTTTATTCTTAAATTTTCTAAAAATAAATATAAACTACGAAATTAAAGAGAATTATAATTATAAAGAATATAATTTCGAAACTTTCGAACTTAAAATCAGTCCACTATTAAGATTTTTAGTTTGAAATTATTCTATTCAAGACGTTTTAAGTTTAAAATTTTCGCGTGTTTGAAGTTCAACCGCCAGGTGGTTGACAGTCGTTTGTCAGTGTTTCTCATTTCCTATAGAGAAGCTGTCAAAGACAAATAGATGACACTTTTTCCGAAAGACAAGAAGCTAATAAAACCTTACAAGCATTGTCATAAGCCGAGTGCCAATCTTCTCCAGTGTATTTATCAGTCACTGAAAGTTCCAGGCTTCGTTGACAGCCTCCGCGAAGTGCAGTGACCCTCATTTTTAGAACATATTCCTTGCCACCTTTAAACGCATAAGTTGTTACCAGGTTGGGAACCGTTTCGTTCATCGTTACATATACCAACATATACACCCAGAACAGCAATTTTTCCTTTCTTTTTGTTATTATAAATTTCTAAATTTTAAATATAATTAATTAATGTTCCCAGGACGGTTTACTGATTGATAATCACGTGGCCGACGAAACGTCAGGAAAATTAGGCGACGAACTTCCGCCACGCAATAATAAGTGTCAAAATTGAACGACAACTCAAAAAGTGACATATGATCGATGCGTATCTGTCAAAGTGTCAAGAGAAAAAGCAAGTTGTCATAAGTGACAAAATATGAGTTTTTATCGGTTTATTGAGAGTTGAAAGGATTTTAAAATACGAAAATGTGGTCGTTTTTCTCACGAGATCCCACTAAAGACTTTCCCTATGAGATTGGAGAACCGGTCGCTAATTTCGATAATAAAAGCATTTGGACTCTTCATCGGGCTAGGAGAAAGGTAAAAAACCTCTTCAAAAATTATTCGTTTCTTTTTGGCAGAATTTAACAAATTCGGAGTTGATTTCTGCGGTTTGGAGCTCTTCAAAAATTCGAGTCTGAGGAGCTAATTTTGCGGTTATGTTTGCTTTAGGAATTCGATTTTTCAATTTGTATTTTAATATTTTAATAAAATCAGCTGATTATTATTCTTTGGGAAGTTTTAGGTTTGGGGCTTCTTAAATCACGGAGTTTTATTAAAGGGAGTTATTTTTACTTTCGTTTGTATTTTTTTTTGGTACCAAGTATGTTCGTGATATTTTGGGTTCAGCTGATTTTTGTTAACGATTTTTTGGTGGAGCATACGGACTGATATGGATAAAAAATATAAAATTATGGAGGAAATTTTTATATTCTAATTTCAATTTTATTGTTGCATTTTTTTCAGACTAAAAAATACAAAAAGGACTATAATAATGTGTATGTATATCTTTTTTTAGGGTTCCACTGACTCAGAAGTTTCTGTATTCGTTTTCGACGTGAAAAATGGAGGCGAATATCAGCTCGAAATTGCTCGAGCAGCGGTGAAGAGATTAAAAACTCTTCGACACCCGAGTATACTTGCATATCTTGATAGTTTAGAGGTAAAATCTTACTATTTCTAAAATAATCGATATTTTTTAAAATTTTAAGATTTTCTTTTTTAATGAACATAAATTTCTTGAATTTTCAGACAGAAAAGATGGTTTATCTCGCTACAGAACGGGTCGAGCCCTTGCAAAATCGACTTTCCAGAATATCTGAAATTGGCGAAGGATCCAAAAAAGAACTTTATTTTTCCTGGGGAATATTCCAGATAACTGTAAGTCAGTTGAAAAATTATTTCTTTTGTGTATTATTAAAAAATTAATCTTAACAATAACTTGATTCTATTTTGAAAAATAATTTTTTTTAATTCATTTTTTAATAGAGAGCATTGAGTTTTTTAAACAACGATGGAAATTTGAGACACAATAATGTCAATATATGGTCAGTTTTTGTAAATCAAGAAAGTGGAGAATGGAAACTCGGTGGTGTTGAATTCATGAGTGCAGTTGACTCGCTTTACACGATGTTACCTCCTGCTCTTCAGAATTACCGTCCACCCGAAGCCAAAGAAAGTTCTAAACCCGCTACAAAGTGGTAATATTTATTTTTTAGTTCGTATTAAATCTTTAATGACTTATATTTCGTTTGCTTAAAAACTAAATTTCTTTTACTTCTTATTTTAAAAATTTTGTATTTTTAAAATGTAGTTCCATCGACATGTGGGGTCTCGGAACTCTAATCTGGGAGGCATTCAATGGCCCGCTCTCCTCCACGATGAATCTCGAAAATAAGAATCAAATTCCAAAGCAATTGCTGACAGTATACCAAGAATTGACCGGACTAAATCCAGAGGGAAGGCCGAACCCTGCTGACGTAATCGCGCGTTGTAGAAGCAACGGAGGATTTTTCAAAAACGACCTAGTAGACGCTCTCCTCTTCCTGGAGGAAATCCAAGTTAAGGAAAGGAACGAAAAGGGTCGATTTTTTTCTCAACTTGCGGGACAACTCGACTCTTTTCCTGAAGGAGTCGGCAGGTACAAAATTCTACCTCTTTTAATAGCAGCTTTTGAATACGGAGACGCTGGTAGTGCCGTTCTTCCACCTCTTCTTCAACTAGGTCGTCAACTACCCGACGCAGAATATCAGAAACGAGTCGTTCCCTGTGTCGTAAAATTATTTGCTTCAAACGACAGAGCGACGAGGCTTCATCTTTTGAGGCAACTCGATCAATATGTTAATCACTTGCAATCAGCGACTGTAAACGAAGCTATTTTTCCCCAGGTAAGTCCAAGAATTGACTAAAAATAAAAATAGTAATATCATTTTGATTACAGAGATTTTTTTTATATATATTTTTCAATATTCTTTTAGGTTGCTCGAGGGTTTTTGGATACGAATCCGACAGTACGAGAGCAAACTGTGAAGTCTATTGTTCACTTGGCACCAAAGTTAGATTATAATAATTTGAATGTGGAGGTTTTGAGGTATTTTGCGAAGCTACAATCAAAAGATGACCAGGGCGGAATCAGAACGAATACGACGATCTGTCTTGGGAAAATTGCACAACATTTACATCCACAAATTAGGCAGAAGGTTCTTTTATAGTTTATTATTCTCAATATTCATTTTACCACTTACTTTCTGTTATTTTATCTAACAAACTTTCCTTGTATCTCAGGTATTGATAGGAGCATTTATTAGAGGAACGAGAGATCCATTTCCACCAGCAAGAAGTGCGAGTATTTTGGCATTGACAGCAACTCAGCAATATTATTTACTCCAGGAAGTGGCACAACGAATTTTGCCGGCTTTGTGTCCTCTGACTACGGATTTGGATAAGGGAGTGAGAGACAATGCCTTCCGGACGATACGAGGATTTCTTTCTAAGCTTGAAAGGGTTTCTGTTGATCCGAGTCTTCGTGAATCGATGGGTGAGTTGATGAGGAATTTTCTACTTTTCCCAATTTCTTTCTTTCTTTTTTTTTTTTCATAATTTTTTAATGTACTTTAATTCTTATTTACAGAGGCGGATGTAAATACTGCGACTCCGAGTCTCAGCAATGCAGCAGCGACTTGGGCCGGCTGGGCCGTCACTGCTGTGACAGCAAAATTCTATCGTAGTCAATCAGATACTCCCAAATCCTCCAATGCCAGGATTTTACTGAACAAGCCTGCTTCTTTAGGTAGTATCCTAGAATCTAGAATTACAACCTCTATATGGAATATAGTTTTTCGTAAAAGGTTTATTTTGTAATATGTATTTTTCTTTTTTAGAACAAGCGAGTAGTTCACAAAGTAGTGCAAGCACAACAGCGACGACGAGTAGCGCGACAAGTATGACTTCCTTGGATCATGATCACGATCATGACCCCCAGGTCATTTCCAATACAACAGCGGAAAACGATTGGGATTCCTGGGAAACTGGAGATTGGGGAGATTTGGAACAGCAACCTTCGACGGGAGCTTCTACAATCATAACCAATGTTTCGCCTTCGTCTCATTCTCCAAAAGCTCACGAGCCCTGGATTAGCCTCGAAGAAAAACCAGTTAGTATCTTTTCTTAGTTTTTGTTTGTGTCTTTAATTTTTTATGATTCTTAACATTTTAATTTCCCAAAGGTATAACTATTTAAACATTTTTTAAATATTTCTCATAAATGTCTCAACATTCAAAAATTTACTTTTAGGAGGAAGAAGCCGCCGAGGGAATTCAAAGTACAAAAGAATCTCTCGAAATTGGTTGGGAAGACGGAGAATTTCAACCCCTCGAAGAATTTCCACCACTTGAGCCAGGTGAATTTCTGAAATTTATCTCCCGTAATTCAACATTTTTCTGATAATAATCATTAAAATTTTGCTTCTTTAGTTATTGTTGGACCAACCAATAAATTTGAAGAGGCGAAAAAGAAACGCGAAGAGCGGAAACTGGCCCGCCAACGTGAAATGGAAGCGAAAAGAGCAGAGAGACTGAAAAGCAACCTGTCTCTCCAGAAAAGTCTAATTTAAATAATGACACGCCATTCATTAAATAATTAAGAAACTAAATAATTGAATACTTCAATAAGTAATTGACTACATAAGTAACTAATTTTATTTAACGGTACATAGTACAATAATTCAACAACGACATTGATTAATTTAGTCGTTATTAATTAAATTATTCAATGACTCTATAATTGAATAAGTAAATAGTTAAATAATTGATTAGCAACCAATTATCTTCTGTATAGTCTCTTTATATTTTATCGAGTTTATTTACGAGGAAATGTGCTTCCCGTTCTTTTATCTCTTTCGAGAATTTTATCTAATCTTCGCGATGTAATGATAAAGGAGTAATGATTTCAATCAGTTTTGTAAAATCCTTTTTACATTATATTCATAAAAATATACATTTCGTGGTACTAAGTCTACAATCTCTTCTAATTATTATAATTAATAATTAATATTTTTTATTTTAGTTTATTTTATTCTTAGAATTCTTTTTATTTTCGTTTTCAATTTTTAAAAGTGAAAATTTCGTATTAAACTAAAACTAATTTGAAGAATAAATTTAAAACTATTATAAATGCGACTGATCTGGATTTTCAGGAAATCGAGCGTTCATTTGATTCGCGTTTCCTGGTTCCAGTTTGAAACCTAAACTCTCGTAAAATGGAATCAACTTGTCTTTACAATCAAGCGATAATTTGTAACATTTCAGCTGCCTAGAGAGATAAATGACAGCCATCACAATGATTTTCCCAAGTTGCTGTCCCCGATAGTTTGTATTTACAACGACGTCTTCCAATCTGCCCCGCTGAAATTTGGTTGAACAAATATGAATGTCAGAACTTTGAATGTTGAGAGTGATTCGATTGAAGGATGTAAATGAAACTTACCAAGGCACAATTGTGAATGAATTTTTGTTCCACTACCAAAGTCGCACTTCCTATCACTTTCCCAGAATTCCGATCTTCTATTACGATCACGTAATAACCACCGGCATTCTTCATTTTTGCGAATCTACCTGCGAATGTAAGTTTATCATTTTGTAATTCCTTTCTATATTTTTGTTCTCCCATCCTTTTATTTTACTGAATGGAGGAATTATTTTCAGTATTTTCACTTACTTAAGAACTGATCTTTTCCTATTGTGCCGACTTCTGTGAGTTGGCTCAAAAGTTGAGTGAATCCTGTTGAACGAAATCAATTTTTAGATCATGAACATTTTAATACATTCAGATTTTTTATTTGAAATTTTAGAGTTTTAATTAGTTTTAGAGTTCTTTAATTAATTTGGTGGATTAAACGTATTAAAATCGTACCTTTTTCATAATCGTTAGTATTTAAAGGTCTCAAGATTAAATTCGGATCCTGCGGCAAAGTTGTGAATCGATCCAATAAACTTGCGCTGAACATATCCATTTCTTCGGAATTGAATTCACTTTGTTCCAACTGAAATTAAAGAAAAAAATTGGTTTTCATTTTCTGAGGTTTGAAAAATTTTAAACAAGATTTTAAAGAATCGGCATTGAAAATAATTTTTGAAATTTGTATACAAATTTCAAAATAGAATTAATTAGTTTGAAAGTAGCGAAATAAAAATTTGAAACCTTGACTTTTAAACGTCGAATATCGAAGGCTGACCTTTTCTTTTAATTTTAAGAATTGATAGAATTAAAAAATTACCAATTCTTTATTAATAAAATATAGAACTTATTTAATAAAATATATACAAATTCCGTACTTAAGTAAATTTTAGTAAATATCTAAATATATATTTCACATATAAAGTATTGACATCTTTTCTCCAATAAAATATATATATATATATATGTAACAACAAAATTTAAAAAGTCTGAATGAAAAAGTTTCTAAATATTAAAAAAAAATAAACAACTTCTGTAATTTATAAATATATCATCACTAATAATAAAGTACACAACTCTGTACCTTCTGGCTTCATAAAATACACGTTTTGACTTCGAACAAGACACGTCATTCGCTTTTTCGTAAAAAAAAAGACCCAACAAAAATGATCAATCAGTTAGGCTAGGTCTAAAATCAAAACCTGTTTTGTTTTGAAACGCGCACGTGGCAGATTTGACAGTTCGCGTTTCGCAAGCAGAAGCTTTGCTTTAAGTTTTTCCTTTGATTTACAATTTGTAAATTTATAGTAATGAAAGTAGAAGTAATAATTATTATAAATAAAGACGAGGGAAAAAGAACATATGGACTTACCGTTTGCGGTCCTCCCATTTTAAAGGAGATAAACGATAACGATCAGATTTTTTTTCTGGTCCAGAACAGAAACTCGTTTGCTTGAAGTCCCTTCTTTCTCCCACCACATCCAGAAATTCCTTAGATATTTTATGAGCTGCCTTTCTCCAATATTCTTTGTTCGTTTTTATGATTTTTATGTTATCAACGTGATATCTCTCAAGGCCACACTTTTGGCTATTTTCACGGTCGAAATGAACGGAAAAACAAGCCGAAAAAGCTTCTTGTTTTCTTGGTTTTTCCACAAACCTAACCTCTCAAGTTGTTGAGAAAAATTCATTTGATAAGATTATATAAATCAATAAAAGTTAAAAGGATTATAAAAATACGACGAGAATTTAAAAAAATTGATAGCTTATCTGATTCTTCAGGAAAGTTTTACGTCGTTTATATTTTTACTTCCTTAAATAAGAAAAGAAACTCAAGACAAAATTCCAGCGATTTGAAATTCGCGCAAAAATTTATGTCGATCTCGGTCGGTAAAAAGTCTAGAAACAACGTAATTCAAATAATTTTTGGTATTTCTCAGTATTTTGTACATAACTTGCATAACTGACCGACTGGTACAATGGTGCTGCATTCGCTTTGAATAGGCCTAATGCCTAAAGCAAAAAGTGTTTTTTTGTTTCATATTATGATATTTTTGACAATGAGATTTTTTGAATTGATTGATTATTATGGGCATGAATACAATATATATTCAAATTTTTTTGCAGGAATGACAGAGGTCATATGTCAAATGGTAAATCCA
>JAUEJJ010000039.1:2234239-2245184 GCA_032164275.1 Synergus coniferae
ATAATTCAAATTGAAATCTTTGATATAAAACTTTACACGAATAATTCCGCGTTAGCTTTTCTAGAAAAATACATTAATGATCCTTCGAGGAAAAGTAGAAATTCCCAGAGTAGATTTACGAGCGGAAAGTTTAGATTTTTTTATGATTTTACTAGTTTGGTCCTGAGAAACACTTAAGTTTATGAAACAAAAGGGCATCCTGTGCTAGCTATAAACCATAAAGGGTGGTCAAATCTGTTTGCCAGATGAAAGTTGTAAAAATCATAGAAAGCCTTTCGACAAATGCTAGTTTTTACTATCGGTCCCGTAGTAATATTATAAGAATAATATAATTAAGATAAATAATATTAAAGACATATATACGAATAATGATTAAATATAATTAAGTATAACGACACAACAATTATTATTTATAAACAATAATAAGTTGTGACAAAAATGAATAAGCTGACTAATAAATTATAGGACTTTAAGATTTATAAATACATAGGAAATAGAAATAGAAGAACAGAAGTCTAGGTAATATCTTTGGTAGAGTCAGAGTAGAGTCTTAGAAATTTAATTAGGGGAGGAACCAAAGAGAAAAGAGTAGGTGGGCCCAACCCTCTAAGTGGAGGGGCAAGGACCCAAAGCCCAAAGGACGCTCCTGAGTCATGGGTGGCGAATATCGTTAGTTCTACGCTAACTGTCAATCCGTACGGATCGTCTCTTATAATCGTTTTTCTAAATCAGTGTGTTTTCTCTTTTGTCCTTTGCAGCCCAATTTATCTAATTTGAATTTCGCGCTCATGTTCAGTCTCGGGCATCATACAGATCCGATAGTCGCTCCCTAAAGTTTGGTAGTCACTTCGAGAACTAGCATTTGCTTCAATTAGGAAGTTACCCCCACCCCCGAAGATTCCAGTGCTGTTTATATCAGTTTATATCAATCAGTTTATATGGTTTATATGTTCCTGCTGGTTCCTGTCAGTTCCTGTTAATACGATTGTTGTACGATCGTAGGATCGTAGTCAGTGTAGTTTGGTGCAGTCAAAACGGAGTAAAAAAACCAATTTTAGAAAATTGCAGTGAATATTTTTATTGCAAGTGTAATAAATCCTGTTTTTCAATAAACATGGGTGTACCCGCATTCTTTCGATGGCTAAGTCGAAAATATCCATCCGTTATTGTCGAGTGCATCGAACAGAAGGTGCGTCTTTAAAATTTGTCTTTTAAATACGATATTACAATGTTTAACACTTTTTCACTTGTATTTTAACATGGAAAATGAGTTTACAAATCTTTAATTTAATTCCCCGGGTTTTTATGTCAATATTTTTTATTAGAATTATTAATTTTCCAAGTGCGGAATTTGAGGTTAGAATTCCCATCTTTGATCTTTTTTGGCGTGTCAATTTCTAATATAGTTTGGGTCTGGTTTGGGCACTAGATATTTAAACATTTAATTAACTATCAGCTATAAATTTGTGCTCATCTGGAATTATTTCACACAAGAAATCATACTTTTGAAAAATGTAAATATTAGGATTTTTGAGCATAAAGCATGTTTCATAATTTTTTTTCTTTGCTTCTTTTTAAAAAGTTTTTGTTTAAATATGATGTTTTATTTTGATAAATATGATTTCTGCTCGTATTTTTGTTGTTGAAAACAGATGTTATAGAGGAAATTTCAATTTAAAAATTGCTTAAGTATTATTTATTGGGTTATATATTATTTCTTTTATTTCAGCCTGTAACAGTTGATGGCGTTCAAGTTCCGGTAAATTCTGCCGAACCGAATCCCAATGGGGTTGAATTCGATAATTTATATCTGGATATGAATGGGATAATTCACCCTTGCACACATCCTGAAGACAAGTAAGAAAAACGCAAAATTGAAAATATTTTAGTATTAAAATTATTTATTTGCTTCTATTACTATTTTATAATTTTCCAGACCGGCCCCAAAAAATGAAGATGAGATGATGGAAGCTATTTTTGAGTGCATCGATCGATTATTTCGCATTGTGAGACCCCGAAAAGTACTTTACATGGCTATTGACGGAGTTGTAAGTACTTAAAAATAAAAATAACAAATCTCTTACTAGAACTTACAACTTGAATTGAAAATTTAATTTAAAATTGCGCCGTTTTAAAAATTAAATTAAAATTTTCACAGGCACCGAGAGCGAAGATGAATCAACAGAGGTCTCGTAGATTTCGAGCCTCGAAAGAAACTTCCGAAAAAATCCTAGAAATCAACAGAATTCGAACGGAATTAATATCGAAAGGTGCCTATCTCCCTCCAGAAAAACCAAAAGGAGAACATTTTGATAGCAACTGTATCACACCGGTAATTTATTTGATCTGAAACTAAATCTCACGATAATCCACACGTATTTTTCATTATTTCTTAGTAGCTAATATTTAATTATAAAAATTTCAGGGTACACCATTCATGGCGAGGTTATCGGCCTGCTTGCATTATTATATTCACGATCGCCTGAATAACGATCCAGGGTGGAAGGGAATTAAAGTCATTTTAAGCGATGCTAACGTCCCTGGAGAAGGAGAACATAAAATTATGGACTATATTCGTCGGCAAAGGGGTAAGGACAATTTGATTTAATTTTAAGTTACATAGTTATTCCATCTTCTGAAAATGGAACTCTTATACTTAATTTTAAAAACTCGATTAAAAGTTTTTTTTATCAGTTTATTATATTTTTACTTCTAGCTCAACCAGATCATGACCCCAACACTCAGCACGTTCTTTGTGGAGCGGATGCAGATCTAATAATGTTAGGTCTCGCAACCCATGAACCAAACTTCACAATAATCCGAGAAGAATTCAAGCCCAATAAACCGAGACCTTGTGATATTTGTGGGCAAGTGGGTCACGAAATGAAGGATTGCACAGGAGCAGAGGCTAATGCCCCGGGTGAAGAGAATATTTTTGGATCCGAATGCCAATTCATTTTCGTCCGATTGAACGTTCTTCGTGAATATTTAGAACGGGAACTTGAAATGCCCAATTTACCGTTCAAATATGAGTTCGAAAGGGCAATCGACGACTGGGTGTTTATGTGTTTCTTTGTAGGAAACGATTTCCTACCGCATTTACCGTCCTTGGAAATTCGAGAGGGCGCGATTGATAGACTCGTTAATTTATATAAGAAGACTGTATATAAAACGGGGGTAAGTTTAAGATAAAATTTAAGAGAAAAGAATGCTTCTTATATTTTAAAAAGTATTTTCTCCTTCTTTTTTAAATTGAGTTCCACGTTTTTAAATATATTTTTATCATTTCCAGGGATTTTTAACAGACAGTGGTGACGTAAATTTGGACCGAGTTCAACTGATAATGTCTGATCTGGGGAATATGGAAGACGAAATTTTCAAAAAGCGACAACAGAATGAATTGGCATTCAAGCAACGAGAGAAAAACAAGAAAAGGAGGATGGAATCGATCAGTAATTTTAAACCAAATTGGATTCCCACTGGACAGTTTGCACCCACTGTAAGTCTTTTTATAATCTTTTGAATTGAAATTAATAATTATTTATAAATGAAGATTTAATACAAGCAAATGAAATTATCAATTAGTAATTATATTATTTTTTAATTTTATTAATGAAATTTATGTTTTTGAATTTTTTCAGCCTCTCGGACAAACATTAAATCCGATTCAAAATCCTCGACAGGAAGCATTCTTGATGCGTACACTAGGCAGAAATTATAACACGAATGCGGCTCTTCAGTCGATGATTGTTCCTGAGGTATTTTTTGACACATTATAGTTATGATTAACTTACTTATTTTCCACTTTATTCGAAATTATATTTTGTGATCTGAATCTTAACATTTTTCGCTACCGATAACAAAATTGAACCTTACTTAATTTCCCTTTCTTTAATTTTGTTAGGGTTCCGAGGGCCAGCAAAGAGGAGAGAAACGTAAAACTGACGAAATTGAAGAAGAAGTTGACGATCAAGCTCACGACGAAGTTCGATTATGGGAAGACGGATTCAAGGAGCGATATTACGAATCCAAATTCGACGTATCTGCCGATAATTTTGCCTTCAGGTTGGAATATTTTATAGATTTAAAATGAATTCATACTTAAATACCAATTTTTTCGATTTTCATAATTAATCGCCACTAATTTTGTTTTCAATATAATCTTGTATTTTCTTGTATTTTCTTTTAGAAATAATGTAGCTTTGCAGTACGTTCGCGGACTCTGTTGGGTTTTGCGATATTATTACCAAGGATGCGCTTCCTGGAAATGGTATTTCCCTTATCATTACGCCCCATTCGCTAGTGACTTTATCAACATTGGCGGCCTTTCCACTGAATTTGAAAAGGATACCATTCCTGTAAGTATTTATCAATCAAATTATTGATAGTTTTGAAGTTCGGGTATTTTTAATTGAAAAGGAAAATTTTTCCCTATTAGTTTACTAAAATAAATTGACTTACTTTATTTCAGTTCCGCCCTCTTGAGCAATTGATGGGCGTATTTCCAGCAGCGAGTAGCAGTCATGTTCCGAAACCTTGGGCAAAATTGATGAGCGATCCCGTATGTGATTGATAATAATAATTAAAAATTTAAGATAAATTGAACTACTAATACATTATAGTCTCTATATTCTGATTTTTCATTTTAAATGGTTTTCAGAGATCTCCAATAATTGATTTTTATCCGGAAGACTTCAAAATCGACCTCAACGGGAAGAAATTCGCCTGGCAAGGAGTCGCTTTGCTTCCTTTCGTAGAGGAGAAACGACTATTCAAAGCCCTCGAACCTTATTATGACTGCCTCACGGAAGCCGAGAGTAATTTCTATTTATATTATTTAAATTTTTGAATCCTCTTAGATCTCTAGATAATGAAATTAAAATGAAACTCTTTATATTTTTTTAGAAAGACGTAACGTGAGAGGCGATGACAGACTTTACGTAGCACCTGGAAACTCCAACTACGATTTCATAAAAGGTCTTTATACAAATAATATAAAAAGCAACGAGGAAGTTGAAATTTCAATCGACGGAATGCGAGGAACCGTTCTATTGGCTGATGATTGTGTTGCTGAAGGAGGCACACTTCCATCGCCGACTAATCTTGGAACACCGGTTCGATGCAATCAAGTCTTTTGGTAATTAGAAACAGTTTTTTTTTTTTAGTAAATTATTTTGTCACAATGTTCAAAGTCAAAGTTGTCTTAAAATTAAATAAAATTTTTGGGTTTTTTGAATTTTAATTACGAATTTAATTACAAAATCAAACGAATTTAGTTCGTTTACTTTTGTTTATTTGTACTTCTTTATTATTAATTTATCTTAATTTATTGTTCATGTAATGACTTCGTTATTATTCATTATAATTTTATCGACTTCATTTCATAGTGTGAGATTCCGGGATCCGAAGTACAGCAACAACTACATTTTCCCAGCTAAAATATTGAAAGGGGCTATAGAACCACCGAAAGTTTTGAAACCTCAAGATTTCGAACAGATGAATCGAAATAGTGGAAACCAGTGGCGACCACAGATAGGTTTCACACCTTCAAATAAAATCGCATCTTTAGGAGCGGCTGGACATCGAATGTTGGGGTAAATTCTTTTCTTTCTTTTTTATCTAACAATAATTTAAGTCAGATATTGCATGAAGGGAATTAATTTTAATTCTATAATTTATATCCATTCGCAATTTATAACAAATTTTTATTTTCTCTTTTTTTGCAGACATCACACAAATAACAACAGACCGCCAGGAGTTTATGGACACGTTCCACCTCCCCTGAGTTTACATCAACAACATCGAGGTAAGTTTAATTTTTTGAATTTTGGTGATGGGAATACAATTTTTATTTATTGAAGTCGAAAATATCAAAATTAGTAAAATTTCAACCGAAAATTAGTTTTAGATTTGGAGAAGAGCTTTAATCGCTAAAATTTCTAAGGCCTTCTACTAGGGAAATTTCTGTTTTGAAACTCTCAAATTAATTCCTTTTTTTCTTTCATTCCGATTGTAAGTCTTGTTGCTTCTTGTTTTTCTCTTGAATTCGAATTTCAGTTGCTGATCCACTTAAAATATATTAAACGTACATATTGGTGCATAAGAGCTCGTACGCTCATAAAAACAAAACGCAACGAGGGGTCACTATAGCGTGTGATTGATTTACTGCTCGCGTAAATGCCAAAGGCAGACATGCCACAGTTCCGAAGGGAAAGTGTCCACGATAGAAAATGATACTGTATTTCACGGGTAGGCTATTGAAATGAGGGGTTGATTTTTACCAAAAGCTGGAAATAACGTTCCATCACTTTTAAAAATAATCGGAGACATAAGAGTAATACGTAAAACGAAACAATTTTTAAAAATTTCCAACCAAAAAGGCAAATTGAATTTATAAATGTTCTCTCTTGAAACCAATTCTGAATTTACGATCCGAAAAACCTAAACTTAATAAACTTTACGAAATCCTAAACTTGTAAGTTTCTCATCAAAAATTCTTCTTTAAATTCTTTCCAAATTCTAACTACAAAATTAAGTTTCTTCAAATTCATTTAAAATCAACTTCTTATTAGACACCAGATAAAATAAATTGCCTTTTAATTTCGCAATCGCTGTTCAAACACTGGAGTGGTCAAGTGGGAGGGATGAGGGTCGCGTGAACCCTTTTTTTTCTGATACCTAGACAAAATATACATGCAGGGTCACGGGTGCACAAACGGAAAAACAATTCGAGGGTGATTACGATATCCCCAAGGGCGGTGAAACAATGAAGACACTCTCGTGGAGTTTGTGAGCCGTGAGTCGTGATCCGGTACCAAGTCGCGTGCGTTTTAATTCTACTTTCCTAATCCACCCCCTACTCCCACTTGATGAACCTACCCCACTGGATCCTTTTTTTTTCTTCTGGAACGAGGGAGGTTTGACGACGAATGACGACTGTTTGTTGCTCGCTGGAGAAACGATTGACTGAGTGACTGACTGACTACTGGGACTTTAGGGGGGATTCAAACCCTGTAGTGACTACTGGTGCACCCTCGATTTGCCCACCCTCATCGTAACTCGTAAATATGATGTGTGCGCAAACACCGGACCCACGCCTCTTACTCTCTACTTACATATATATAATTTTTACTTTATTGCATATGGAATAGAATTGAATCTCAAAACCGAGTTTCTTCGAATTTCCCTTTCAGAAGGGAAATGTTAAAATCTCTCTACAATTTTCCTAGAATTCAGATTGGAAAGTTGGTTCGGATAAAGTTCCAACTGAAAAGTTTGTTCAGATTAATATCCATTTTATATACGCAAAGCGCTTCAATTAACCCGAAATTCCTAGTGTATTTTCAGCCTAGAGAAGATGATCCTTTTCAAAAGTGAAATTGCCCACTTCGCTTTTTCTCCAGCTGTGAAGCTATTAAAGGAAAGAGGCAGAAAATAGTAGGGTACGATTTATTCAGGTTATTACCCATCGAGGAAAAAGCATTTCCCACAGGAATTACTCTCGTTGTCCATTACACATCATTATCCATCCATTAGACGTCCCAGGGATTAAAAGGACATTACTCTCCACTGGTTGCAATCCTTACTCTTGCTTTTATCCTTTTTACGCCTCTTCTGCCTCCGTTTGCCTCTCTTTTTATAAGTATTATCTTCATCTCTCTTTTTCTCTCTCATTTTCTCTCTTGCACACACACTCGTATCAGCTCTTCTGCTCTCAAGAGCCTCCAGAGTCCACACGTGGTGTGTGTGGACTATAGAGCTACCGGAGCTACACCTAAGAATTCTCAGGTATTGCTTTTCAAAGCACCCATTCATGTTATCCTTTTCATCGTCCTCGCTTCTTGCTTACAAACCCACACTCTTTTGCCAGGAACTCTATTAAAGGATTTCTCATTCGATTTCCTCGTGATAATGAAATTAATTTTACAAGTCTTTTACAACGAATTTTTGGATTTTGGCAAATTTTCAGTTTTTTTTTTTTTTTTTTTTTGACAAATTTTAAGTTTTTTGTTTCATTAAGACAAATATTAGGGAATTTTAAGAGATTTCAAAAAATTTCTAGGAATTTTAGAGATTGTGACAAATTTTTCTGAATCAGTCCGAGGCTAATCCGAACCAAATTTTGAAGGCAAATTTTCAATCCGAACAAACTCTTCAATTCGAATCAATCCAAAATTCGGTCGGATGGATTCGAATAAGTATTTTGTTTTAGACTTAAATTTTGCACGGATTGACTCGGATAGAAATTATTTTTTAACTTTGGATTGATTCTAATAGCTTTTTTTTTTTACTTCGGATTAACTTGTATTCAATTGGATAACAATTTTATTTTATTCTCCAATTGACTCGAATTCATTCCGATTCTTTATTTTTCACGGATTCGCTTTTTCTTCCAAGGCTTTCCAACTTTGTAAATTAGTGAAATCGAATATAACCGACATTTATCCTGAAGATCGCATCGTCATCAATATGAGTGTCTCAAATAAAATAAAATATAAAAAATTGTCAGCGCTTCCGTCAGGTCGTCACCGTGTAAACGATGTGTATACACCAGAAGGATTGAAGATCTCTTGTATACATATTGCATACCTATCGTGAATGCCCAACATGTGAAGGCAAGCATGAGCAAACTCGTCTTGGGTTGTGGGGTCAGGGGGACGAGTTGTGGGGGTGGGAAAAAGAGGGGTTTTAGAGGAGGGGTTTGCGGGGGAGGGGAGGGGAAATTTATCTTTTCGTCTCCCTGTCCATCCGTATGACAGGTGGGGCTCCTCGTTAGACAAATTAAGCTTCGCTCCTGGCTCGCCTCCCCACGTAGCAGGCGAACTCCTGTACTTGTTCGGGACGGGTTTCGAGTGGACTGCAAACACTCGAGGCGGTCCGACCTCGCGGAACCAGGCGCAAAAAGAAACTTCGGACCTACTATACAGAGCTGTACTCGGTTCTATAGTCAGTTGTGCGTATCTGCCTTTGCTAGTCACTATATACATATACACATACAGCATACACAATTCGGAAAATAAATACCAGGATTCCTGTCATTACTAAATGAGAAATAGATATTTTATTCAAGAATTTCGAGGGCTCATCCTAAATAAAAGTACATATAGTTTATGAGGAAATTATTGCCTCAGGAGTCGTTCAGTTTCTGTATTACGTCGACCGAATTTCGACAATTTTTACTCAACACCCCCCGAAAAAAAAACTTAATAATATATCCTCAAAAGGGAGATACCCCCTCCCACTCGTTTGCTTTGGTATGACCTGTAGAAGTTTTAAAAATTATTTATTTATGATAATGAAGAGTTTTTACACGTTTTTATTTTGTAATAGTGAAATTCTGTTAAAAGCTTGTTAAAATTTGTTTCAATTAAAAAATGTTTTAAATCTCTTGAAATCTTTTAGTAAAATTAAAACCTCTGAAATCTTGAAATCTCAAAATCTTAAAATTTCAAAATCTCAAAATCTACTCTACACTTAAAATTCGAGTGATGAACCCCTCGCTGTGGCCCAATACTGAAACATCCCCTAAAACAATGACAAAAACATAATTTTCCTCAAAAATTTCCACGATCCTTAAAAATTGAAATTTCAACTTTCGAGCCGAACAATTATAAAAAAAACTCTCTCTTCCCAACGAGAGCAACACGTTTCGGGAGAGTTGATTCCAATTCTGGTTACGTAGTTGAAGGACTCGGAGGTTGACTATAGAGAGGTGTAAAAGGGGTGAATTGTGAGATGATAAGGGTGTTAGGTCAGGGGATTGAGGAGTGGGCGGGGGTTAGGGGGTTAGTTGGGCGGTCGGGGGAGGGGCGAGGGTTAGAGAAGAATACAAGCGTCGGAAATTCGCCAAGCTGAGGGAAACTTCCAGCCCTTGGAATTAGCTGCCAGGGTAGTTCGTCACGTAGCGCGTGACTCCGACCGTTTCGTTGTTTGGCACGTCGAACCACGTCGAACGAGAAGCAAAACGAACGAACACTGCCGTTCGTTTTACCCAATTATAAAACAAACGCGGTACGCTCCGTAATTATCCAATTAGTGATGTGCCTCCTATTCCCTTCTGTCTCCACCCCCTGACCTCTACATTCTGATTCCAATTCTGTAAAACTCTTTTTTCTGTCGTATAACCTCCCCCTCCTCCACCTCCTCCTTCCACCCGCCACCACCACACCTGCACTTCACAATTCTACCCCAAATGTATATAAAATTCATCATCAAGACTCTCCACCCTAACCCGCTTTCGCACCCGGTTTTGTAGATTGGAAAACATTTTTTTTATTCGAATTTTGATTTGAATTTTTATTTTACGTTTTGAAAAATCTAAATTATGTGAATGCATTTAAAATACAGAACCATTACAATTTTTAATAAATTTGAAAATTATTAAACTGTTTGAAATAAGAGAGTTTCTGAAATTTGGAGTCCATGAAATTCCGAAGGCGTTTAAAATTCAAGATTTTGTTCCTTTTGATGAGAAAACAATGTTGTAATGTTCGTTTTTTTTATTTTAAAAATATTTGACATTGTTTGGAATCCCTTGTGATCCCTTGAAAATTTTGAAAATCTATCTATAATCATTAAAATCGTCAGAAATTGTTCGAAATTTTGGAAAATCGCTTAAATTCTTTTGGGTTATTTGAAATTTTTTTTCCAAGTCACCTCAAACTAAATGACTAAATGTTTCCATGTTAAAAAACTTTATATACTCGTAATTTTAATTTTGAATCTGTAGTTGAAGAACTTATATATTATCAGTTTTTAAGCTGATTTCACTTATAATAATAATAACAAAATAATAATAATAATAATAATAATAATAAACTACTGAAGTAAAAATAGAATTCAGAAAGAAAATGGATCTTTTATCCAAAAAAAAAAATTGTCCTCTTTCCTTTTACGTCCATAATGTAATTGTGGCATGTGATGATAGTTGGGAGACAGATTGATA
>JAUEJJ010000039.1:2311246-2344340 GCA_032164275.1 Synergus coniferae
TAAAATAAGAGGTGGTTATACAAATTAAATAAAGAAGACCTTATAAACTAAAGAAGATGGTGCGAGTACTCACTGGCAAACCGGGCATCATTAGTCGAAGGTGGCGCGGGGGCATACCAGGGATGATGATGCGAGGACACACCATGCGATCTCATGGGGTCCCCGCCGCCGCCTCCGCCCCCAACACCAGGCCCCGCATGATGATACGGGGACAGTTCCGAACAGTATTGATATTGCGACGTTAGCTGCATCGTCGCGTAAGGATTGCCCATAGCACTCATTCCACCACCTGCACCACCACTACCCACACCTCCCCCACCAACTCCACCGTTCGTGCCCGTTACGGGCCCCGGAGTACTTCCTCCGGGCGTTGAGCCCCCGTGAAGAGGCGGACTACCACTGCTGGCGCTTGAACTTCCTGTATTACCACCAACCCGAGCACCACAAGCATTCGTATAGGGGGATCCTTGGGGATGCGATACGACGCCGACCCCAACGCCAACAGCAGCTGCTAGTTCCAACTTTCGATACGACTCCTCGATTGGCGAAAGAATGTCCGAAACACTGAAAGGAGTCGTGTGAGCACCCGGTTGAACGTGAGATGAATGCTGTTTGGGGGACAAGCTCATCGCCAAGTCAACTCCGTTTAAGTCCGGCAGGAGTCCTGCCTGTTCGAGTTGATTTTGCTGCTGTTGTTGCTGTTGCTGTTGTTGTTGATGCTGATGATAGGAAGCATTGTTGCTACCCTGGCTGCCGCCACCACTTCCGCCGCCACTACCACCGCTCATCTCGGGGACCTCGACACCGTCGAAGTACTTCAGGCTCCGACTAAGCAGAATGGTGGAGCCGATCTTATCCCAGGGTCTCGTCCAACATCCTCCCCCTTCGTAAATCTCGTTGGTCCACACTTTGGGGCACTTTACTAGGTCGTGGGCATCTCACCCCGGATTGTGAGATTCGGTTTCTGAACGGGAAACTCCTCCAGAACGGGTTGAACCGTCACCACCTACGGAATTGTGCTAGAGATACCAGAGTCTCTCAGAGCTAATTGGAGTCCTTGTGGTCTTATTCCTAAATGGAATCCAGAAAATAAAGCCCATCCAGAAATAGGTTTAAGTCTTGGACGGTTGGATGGTGGGTGGTGCTATTACAATGGGAGGAACACTTCGGTTTGCTGGTTTAAGTTGTTGGTTGTTGCGGTTGATGTGTGGTTTCTTGTTAATTTCAGGTAAGACAATTGTAATAGTAATAATTACTAATAGCTAATTATTCTGAACTAATCCCTTAGTCCAGAGTCCGTTGATGGATGGGAGACGGACTAAAGATGATGCTTGGCAGTAACAAATTTGTTTGCAATGGTTATCAGTTATCAGCGACCCGCGGATGAAGCCCAGATTCCGGACAACGGTGACCCAATTCGTCAAACTCCGCTGATGTCCGTGGAAGGTGCAAGACGATGGGAGACAACTCCTCTTGAGGATTATCATCAGCTGACTCCAAATCCCTTTCGCTTCTTCTTCTCCAAAGACCCCAAAATCACTTGCCACCGAATTATCAGATATTACTCTAAGTCAATCTTGGTAACTAAAGTAAAGTCTTGGTAAAGTCCAAGTCACTTGATATAACTCTTCCTACCGGAACCTACTCACTGGATGTAAACGTCACAAACACTAGAGGCCGATGGCACACCTGTTCTCAAACTTCTTAAAGACGAAGAAAGTCCTCAAGAACCTAGGACTCGGAAGCACATAGTTCACTCGCGCACAGTACTTGAGGACCCGGTTACCGAAGAGGTCCTCTTTTTCGGGTGGTTCGTAAGGCGACAAAGAAGACACGTGGTGGCGCAGTAGTGGCCGGCAGAGCCGGCCGGCGGCCGACTGAAATCACCCGGGGGGTCTTTGAGTCCTTGGACTCTACCGATAGACGATGGTAGATGTACCAACCACTCTTCGCCTCCACCTTCGTCGAGGATACACTCTCTCTCCGTGGAGAGGAGCGCGGCTGGTGTATGGATGGATGGATGCTTGGCTGGCTGGATGGATGGATGAATGAATGAATGGAGAGGACTGTTGGGTTCTCCTGGAGAGGTCCTCACGGCCGCTTAGACCCACTCGACCAGCGCTAGCTCGTTCGCCCGGGCGGCCCACAGCCTCGCCGAACCCGTAGACGACACGATGAGTGGAGTACCCACTACGGAGAAGTGCCTGCTAGGTACCAAGAGTCGTGATGAGATGTCCCCTTTTGCGTGTGAGATGAGAGCTTCCCACCTCTCGAGTTGTCGAAGTGGGCTCGGGCGTATACGCCATTGGTTGAGTCGGGCCAATCAGAGCCGCTTCGCTAGTTCATTGGTGAAGGGAGAGGCGCTCCCCGGCACGCGCTTTCCACCAGCTGCCTGTAGGGTTTCGGGTCGTTGGCGCAGCACACTAATCGGAGGGGCCGCGGGGCCAATGGGATCCAGGAAGCTGCCCCCTCCAACACACCCTCGAGTCACGTGGCCCGCGCCATAACGCCGGGGCTGGTACAACCCACCGGGAAAGCCAAGTGAGGGGGACGGCGGCGTCACTTGACGAAAATTCCTCAGCATACGCACTGCCGTGGTTCGAGAACAGATTTGAGCTGCTGGTACTAGTTATCTATGAGTGTGTTGACAGGGGGTTAGGGGGTGGTGGGGTGACGAGGTATACCGCGTAGACGATATACTACTTGCATCAGAGCGACCTTGTAGGGTCAGATGCAGTTTAGTAGAGTACTAACGATCGGTGAATCCCCCAACCCCTCCCAACTCTCCACCTTCTAACCTGATGTCTCAGAAGTCATTTCTGGATTTAATTGAATTTTTGTTGATTATGGGATATTATTATTGTTAGGTTTTATATGGAAGTAGGACCTGTGATTTTTTAGGATTTTTTTTTGTGTTTTTTTTTTGTTTTGGTATTAGGACTCGTCGCCTTTAGGAGTAAGGAATTTGGGTAATTAAAAATAGCGTTTTTGAGAATTGCGTAACGGTCGCAGGTTCGAATCCCGCTGTCGGGAAGTAGAACTGAAGGTTTTTCGAGGATTGATAAGGTTTCAAGTATATAGTTCAACTCGACCTATATTGCTGCCTATTGCTTCTTCTTTTTTTTTACACTCCATGAGGATTTGGAAATTATTTTTTAAAGGATTCTTACGAATCTTATTGTTTTAAAATTCTAAGAGCATGTGGTAATTACCATAAGGGCAAATTTAGTTTCTTCCCCAGCTTTACGCTTTGGAATAATAAATATTCTTTGCTAAAATTAGGCTATTTAGTATTTACCTCTCTGTTTCATATACAGACAGAGGTAAATGACGTAATTTTAGAAGAAAATATTTATTACTGAGAGTGTAAAGTTTGAGAAACTAAATATTTCGCGTTCATATACATTCATAAACATTTTCTGACATTTAAAAAAAAATTGTTTAAAACTAGAAAGATAGTTATGTTATCATGTGTACGTAATTGTTTTCTATTTTATCTGTAATACTCTTATCGACATATGATAAAATTATGTTGTCTTTTGTGGGTAAAGAAGACAATAATAATCTTTAAAAATATTTTGAAAAATATTTTATAAGTAATTATTTATAAATTTTAATACAAAAATGAGAAACTGGCTCTAAGATGTTTTTTTAAAATGTTTTCTCAGATAGTGGGAAAATTTAATTCCGTAGCAGAAGTCAAAAAAAAGCTGACCAGAGCGCACGTCTGTTTTCTACTGTGCGCTCGTCACAAAAATGGCATTTCGTATTTTACGTGTTTATGGGCAAATAACCCAATATTTTAAAAACATACCCGGCTCAGAATTTCGTAAGTAAATTAACTTTGTGTAAAATAAAACTGACAGGTATTATTTTTCTCAAACTATCATGTAAAAAGGGTAAAAAGTTTTTATTGAATCTAACCTCAAAATTTTGTGCTCTGTATATTCATTCTATTTTTGCGAAAGAAATTTACAAGTATTTTTACTACTTGTGCCACTTGTTATGCTTTATTAAAATTAGATAAAAAATAAGAATATTATTTCGAACTATTTTTTTTTTTGAGGTTCGAAACACAATTTTGAATATTTTGAGTTTCAATTTTTAATTCTTTTTACAGGATCTCCGAATTCGTTAATTAAATCATCGCATTTATTAATACCCCATATACCTATAAAATGTCCTCAACGTACGACTGCGTTCTTCACAAAAAGTAAGTAGTTGAAAGAATATTATCAAAATTACAAAAAATGTATGAATTTATTT
This sequence comes from Synergus coniferae, assembly GCA_032164275.1. Lineage (NCBI taxonomy): Eukaryota > Metazoa > Arthropoda > Insecta > Hymenoptera > Cynipidae > Synergus > Synergus coniferae. The sequence goes on from JAUEJJ010000039.1 coordinate 2,315,513, forward strand.
TTTTATAAATGTGAAAGTGAAGACGTAAAATTCAAACTTATATAGAAGTTTATTTTCTAATTACGTCTTTTAATATAAAATTACAGATACAGCGGAAACTTTATGGAAATCCGTCACAAGTGTGAGCAATGCAGGCAGAAGACGAGGTAGAGGTAAAGGAACAAAAATGAAAAGAAATTTAAACGCAGGCCAGATGATCGGAATGGGAAAGATCAATATGCTGTGGCCCGGATTAACTGGTCCAGTCGTACATGGGAAACTTCTTGTTCAACAACAGCGATTACCTGACGATCCAGAATATAATAAAAAACTGGAAGCTATAAGAGATGCAGGTGGTAGATTCAAAAAAATTAAACTCCATCCTCTTGAAAGAGGATGGACGAGTGCGAAAATGGGGGGAAGGAGAATTGGCCCTCCAGATCCAGTAGGAGAAGGTAAAAATTGAAATAGAATTCGAAAATTATAACGAAATCGATCATAAAAGACTGAAAATCAAACTGTAACACTAATCCTCTGATTTGATTCAGATACGTTCGAAGGTTTTGACACGATAATCCTAGAGCATAAAATGGTAGGTCACATGACCGGAAATATGGGAAGAGTGAGAACATTCTCGTGCTTCGTGATAACCGGAAATAAAAATGGAATAGGAGGTATCGCGTTGGGAAAAGCTTCAGAAGGACGAACAGCCATAAAGAATGCAAAAAACAGCGCTGCGAAGAAATTATTTTATATTAATAGATATAATGATAACACTGGTATGAATTCTATGATATAATTATATTATTCATAATTAGAGAGTTATATTAAATTTTTGTTTCTAGTTTTTCACAACTTTCACACCCAGTTAGGGACGACTAAAATATTTGTGACACAGAAGTTTCCGGGCTACGGTTTAGTTTGCCATCGTGCTATTAAGGCCGTTTGTGAAATCATCGGCATAACAGATCTTCATGCGAAAATCGAAGGATCTACGAATGTTCAGAACGTAGTCAAAGCTTTTCTGATTGGATTGTTGCGTCAGGTGAATGTCATAGAAATTTAAAACGAGTCCAACTTCATGGAACCGAAACTTAAAAAGGCTTTAAATTAATATTCTTCAAACAAATTAAAATTGATTAATTTTTCAGAAAACGCATAATACCTTAGCAGAGGAGAAAAAACTTCACTTGGTTGAATTTCGAAAAGAAAATGGCTTCTTCCCCCAGGTGGTCGCTTCGCCCTCGACTGTAAGGACAGCATCGGAAATTCCTTCTACGGAAACAATGGATGTCAATCAGTACGTGATGGGCGGAAAAGTGGTTCTACAGAAGAAAAAACACCCTCCATTTTACACAAAAGAACGAGGCTGGATTACTCATTTGCGGAAGGCAGAAAAATTGAGGGACAAAGACGACGTTAGGATAAAATTGAGAGCGGAATATGGAGAAGTGAGGAGTTTCCTCACCGAAAAATATCCCGAGGCAAAGCCGAAATATTGGAAAAAGATTAGAGAAGAACCGGTAGAAGAGGCTGAGTGATTTTATTAAAAAATAGGATAAAATAAGTTGTTAATAATGTCTGGAGATTTTTCTCAAATTTAATAGATTCTGTAATCAAGATTAAAGTAGTTTTGTTTTTCGTTAGAAGCTTTCCCTTTACAAATAAGTGAATTATATTTTATTTTTTATGGGTGGCTGTTGGTACCCCTATAATTTTAATTTTTCCGCATTGGTACCCCTGGCTCGTTAGAAATTTCCCGACCAATTTGTAGCCATGCAATGTTGCCAACGTTAGGATCTTGCAAAAATTACAGAAAGAAAACAAGGAGCAGGTTGCGTGGTAATAATCGTTTATTATAAATAATTATTAACACATTCTCCGTTCCATACATTAAATCACGTCACAGCGTTCATCGTCGTTTTTCGGAGTTCATGCGTCCAATACGATAGTTTCTTTTTTTTTTTTCTTTAGAGCATTCTTGCAGTTACTTTTAAAATTATAAACACATATATGTAAATGTACTGCTGTACGCGATTTGCGTGCACGTGTGACTGCATGCGTGTGTGAAATACGATTTACTTACTAGAGATTATTTACAGTAATCAGTTTAACGACAATGGCGCTCTCACAATCGTCGCGTATATCTAATAACCTCACACTATCTACATCGAATGCATTTTATCGACAGATTTTTTTATTAGAAATTTAAAAAAGGATGACAAAAAAAGAGAAAATAGTATAATAAACGATAACACATAAGTACGAATTCTCCTTCCAAATTTTCTGTCCTCCACTTTTTTATTTCGACGACTTCAAATCTTGAACCATATCAAAATCGTTACGACTTGAAAAAGAAAGAAACGAATATTAATTAACAAATAAAAATAAAACATACTAATACTACTATGTAATCAAAAAGAAGAATTCATAAAAAGAAATCGTTTTACAAAGAAAAGTGAAGTCGTATTTATTGACTCGTTTTCATTAAAAAGAGAGAATTAAGATTTTGATTTTGTGGTCAGAGTTGATTAAAAAAAAACGATACAGATTTCAAATAACAAAACCCACTTAATCATTAATCAATGATCCTCATAATCTTTTTATAGTGTTCTGGCTCTCCTATGCGAAAATTAAGCTTAGGCTCTTTTTTTTATATTTTTTTTTTAAATGTAATTTCGCATTTTGCAGTTTTTATTTCTAAACAAGGAACATATAGAACACCAGTGATCTCATACCTTGGCTTCGTCTGTTCAGTAATTCAAAATTTTTTATGGCTTTATGTTTAGATCAACCCGAATTGTTAAATCCGATTCGGCGTCAAATCTGACCCAATTTTCCGGGAATTGATCTCCACTACAAAGAAGTAATTTTAATGATTTCAGACGAAGCTTGAGACAAGGACCATTTTGCGCGAAATCTCATTCCCATCAATGGTTTATAACAGTTTGTAGCAATAGTGAAAGAGAATGCAGGTAGTTATATACGCGACTTGATTCAAAAAATTTCTCTCATTTCTTCTCATCTCTCACACAGGCAACATTCACTCTCTCTTTTTTCTCCTCTCATCAGTCGATTTACACACTCGATGGAAGTTAATTGCACTCGTGGAAATAAATCACTCGTGAGTATTAATTCCAGTATTGAATTCGTTCAACGAACGGAAAGTTCGTGGCGAGGCCCGAATATTGGCTTAGAGTTTATTGTGGTCGGCATCAGCGACTTCTTCCTCATCTTCGTCGTTAAACACTAGCAATAGACTTTTTAAAATGTCCAACAATCCCTACTAACACTGATTAGCTATTCGCACACTTTGGAAACCATCTTTTCCATCTCTACGTCAGTGTCGATTTCATGGTGGACATGATTGCTAGCACTGGCATTGCTGATGGAGGCGATGGAGTTGCTAAGCGGTGCGCTTATGGCAGTCGCGGAGGTAACAACTGACGTTGGTGGTGAGCTCGGAGTGCCTGGGGTGCCGGAGAGCTCGATGGGTGAACCTGGAGAAAGCAGGGGCTCCACTAGGTCTTCGAGTCCGTCTGGAGTTGGCAGTTTGTTTAGCTCTTCTCGTAATAACCTGTAGTGTCTCTGTAAAAACAAGGGAACTCATCAGTTCATCAATTTTCTCAATTTTTTAAGAAATTGAGATTCTTATAAATTCTAAAGTATCCAAATAAGGAAAGCCTTGGACTTCAAAACCGTAATTGTGCTCATATAAAATAAATTACTCTTCACAATAAAAAAAATAGTTAAATGAGATTTATAATTAACGGTGTTGGACCCAAGTTCCAATCTTAAAATTATAATTTCTTATTATACTAAACAAATATTATAACTAAAAATTTTTTTGTGCTATAACCATTCTTCTATTTCTAAAAAAATACATCTACCAAGCGAAAAGATATTTATTTGTAATATCTGTTGAGTAAAATGAGGAAATGGAATTTTGAGGATAGAATTTCGATCCAACATAATTATAATCATTTTTAATCTGGAAAAATATCCATTTTTTTCTCACCCTCAATGCTAAAGCATTCAGAGAAATGGTCCTGCCCGACCTTCGATCTGCCCCGTGCATTTCCATCTCTCTTATCCATCCTTCGATTTGTGCGACGATTTCGTGCCTTTTCAACCAGAAATGTGTGTGGATTACCTGGAAATATAAACATAATGATTAGAGTTGAGGAACTCAAATTATTCTGATATTTATTATTGTCGACATATCGACTGATTAAAGAATATTCAAGTTGATTTGTAAAGATACTTGCCTCCTTAAAACAGGGGCAGGGGTTTCGTATTTGGTCAAGCATTGCCCACTTCGCGGTGGCTTGGCAAATATTGGCGTTGTACTCTTGACTAGATTGAGCGCCACTGGACGTGCCTCTAGATCGCTCATATCCTGGTTCGTTGAAATACGGTTCCGAAACCAGAATCAGGGATTGTATTGACACTAAAACCTGTCAAAAACAGTTTAGTAAACCCAATTGAGAATGCAAAAAAATTACTAAAATTTTACTTTATTTTTCAAGCTTGAGTGAAGTTGATACTCCTGACTGAGATACAGGATTGCCAACTGGTCAGAACTTGATTTCAATACCCTTAAGCTAAAGAATTCAAATGTATATGTATTTATAGTACCTGAAGAAAGCTGCTTGTATGCGCATTCCACTTTTCTTCGGGGCGACCGTGCCAGGTATTGAGAACACTGAGGCACACCTTTCCGTCGTTATAAAGATTAGGATTGAATCTGACGGTGTGGCAGCCCGTGGTTTCCAAATTGATCATCATCGGGCTATTTGGATAATCTGCTGGGAAGTAGACATCAAACTCGAAGCAACCATTTGCGTAAGGAGTTTCTGCAGGTCCGGTTATTAGCACCTACGAACCCAAAATTAATTAAATTAGCATTAAGAATTAATTACATAACATGTTACGTTTAAAACAATACAAAATTTTCTGATTTTACCTTCATCACGTCTAGCCTATCGGCATCACATCTGACAAAAACGCTACTACTATACGAAAGTGGCAGAGCCGTAGAAAGGGTAACAGCTTCTTGTGCCAGTCTCTTGACTCTCGTTGGGTGACTTCGTTCACCAGCAGTTCTCATATTCGATTCAAAGTGATAGGACACTGCAAATTTGTAGCCTCCGCCATCCGTATTCTCAGCTAGCATCTCAAACGTATCTATAATGAGTTCCAATCAATTATATAAAATTATAATCTCAATACATTGAAATAAAAATAAAAAATAAACTTCAACTCACCGAACTGCAAATTCTTCATAACTTCCAGATACCTCTGTTCCAAACTCCTCAACGGCAACTCCGGAGCAGAAGGACTCGGTCCTGCGAGTTCATCATTAATCCCCGTCAACCTTGAAGTAGCATTCTGAACCAGAGTACTACTCTCTTGAATATCGGAAATGAGCGTCGCCAATCCTTCATCCTGTTCTGAATCCTCCGGATACTTTGCCGCACTCTTCTTATTCCCTCTCGACCTTGTAATCTTGCTCATGTAGGCATCCACACAAATCCTCATGTTCGTCAAAAGCGAAACAATCGACGGGTAAGGCGCCGCCTTATCTCCACTCGGCAGCAAAAGTGATGCCAATTGATTTGACAAAGCCATCGCCCTCAACAATTGCAAAACAGCTCTATAAAGTGGAATATGCCTTGCCATATCGAGAACCGAGTCATTCCTCAAATAAGAAGACAATGCCGGAAGTAGGCACGACCTCGACAACAATTCTGGGAACTGTGAAGGAAGTTCCCTCTGTGGTTGGTCACCGGATCCAATATAACTCGCCAAGACTTGCAACAAGACCGTCACATGTTCCTCCTCCGACCTCTGCCTCAGCAAAGCTTGTTCCACATTCCAACTCTGCTGGGTAGACCCAGTTCCAAACCCAGTTCCCTTCGCCCAATAAAGATGTGATTTATCATCACTGCGCCCAGTTCCCTGTCCGGATTTCGGTTCCAGGTCGTTGTGTCCCGTCTGGTGAGTGAAGATAGCAAGGCAGTTCAGCAAAAGCAAAACCGCCCCGACGTCGATAATCGTCCTCCTGAGAAGAAGTCCGTCATCAGTGGTTGGCGGAGTGTCTTCCAAAAGCTGTTTCAAGACCTGGAAAGGCAAAGTTGGCAGGGAAGCAGCGATCGGAGAAGTTAGAATCTCCCCGCCTTCCCCATCATCTGTAACACCTAGGGCGAGTCTCAGAAGACACTGGGCTCGTTTCCTATCTCTTAGAAGAACTTCCGAGTATCCAGGAAGTCTCAAGAACAATCCAAAGGCTGTTAGAGAGTGCGGAGGAACACTGGGAGTTGGTGGTGTTGCTCTCGCTTCCGCAACTGGTCCTCCCTCTTCCAATTCATATTCGTATTCGTTGGGTTCGATTTTGACCCATTCGGCGTCGGTTTGTTCAGGCGAAGGTGATTTTTCAACAATGGTTGATTGTCTTCCAGACTCGGGATAGACGAGTGGCAGATGCTTGGCGAGAACTGCAAGACCTCCGCCGGAACTGAAGACTTCGAGGGAGGATTCAATGCTCGTGGAGTGATTTAGAATAGAACTGTTTGGATTTTTCGTGGGGTCTTCTTTGGAATCCTTGTTCCGTTGACGAAGGATTAGGTGAAGGCAGGGGTCGGAAAGAGAAACTCCAGAGTCTGCGGCGATTGAAAGCAGCTGAGCGATTGTTAGTTCGGGGGGAAGAGGAACGTTGGGGTGAGAAGAGTGGATCAGGTACTGTTGGTTCGCGGCATTAGCGGAATTTGTTTGATAGAGAGTGCTGGTGGATTTTGATGAAGTTCCATCAGCATTGCGACGGGACAGGCGGAGAATCGGACCCCGGGCTTGAGACCTGTTCGAGGCTTCCTTCGCTCGCTTGTCCTTCGCTGTGTTACCAGCTGCAACACTCAGGGGGTCGGCTACGAGGGACATGTCGGTTTCCCAGATTTCTTTTGGTTGGTTCGTGCCTAGAAGAAAAATATTAGAGATCAGTGGAGATACGAACTTTAAACGAAATACATATTGGTAAAATGTTTAAAAATAAAAGAAATCTTTTGACAATTTTTAAAATTAGATTACAAATTTGTTCTTTTAAGTTTCGCTTACCACTAGTGCTGGCTTCATTTCCCTTAGAATTCGGCAGTAACAGCATCAACCAGGTTCCCGACACCTGCTGTAAAACATCAGCGATAGTCGATTGCGTCGACATATAAAGTAATTGGTGATAATGTCCAAGCGGATGAGCAGGATGTGGTGGAATAACAGGCATGTTATAATTGACAATTGTGTTCGAGACCTTCATCGGAGCTTCCGAAGTCACCGAAACAAGGACCTTTTCTCCCTCCAGCAGAAGCTGAAGAATCAACCTCCTTGTGAATCCCGATATTCCATGCAAGTACCGAACATTAGGTGGCGTTCTGTGTTGAAGAATCACGTCCGTTAACAACTCAGCCAAGAGCTTTTGATTTGCAGGATGACACCAGCAACATCTCGATAGAAACTTGATCATCGCACTCTCCAAGCTTCTGTATGACAAACTCGTCTTTGAACTCTTTGAAGAAGATATCGAAGGATTTTCAACAGGTCGATTGCTTAACAAAGATAGTAAAGGTAGCCAGAATTCACTTCCTTCCTTTCCAAGCCAATCTCTCATTCTTCCCTCTGAACAAACCAAGGACAAAAGCTCTAAAACGACGGCTATGGTTTCCGGATCGCTCATACAGAGTCCCAATTTATCTTCCTGGAGAGTGGCTTCTCCAGCCTTGTCGCTGTCAGTGAGACTCGCAGATCCAGAAGTTTCGGAATTCTTTTCCTCGATGGAAGGTTTTCCATGCAGTTTAGTCTTCTCCATGATACAAAATTCGGTAATGGAGGCAGTTAGAAGAGAAGGAAGTCCAGAGTCAATCAGATGTTGAACTCCTGGTGGAGACCTCGCAGCTGCAGCTACTGTGAGAAGTTGACCTTCGGTAAGATTTAGGCAGCGATATTCTGATAGAACGAGACGACTGTACCATTCCTCAGCTTCTGTTCCGCTTTTTGTATCGTCCGTCTGGCCTTCGCTTTCCTTGCGATCGTCAGAGATCGAGGCGGAGTGATCAGTTGCGTAATTTGGCATAAGAATTTGAACTCGTTGGAGAAGCATGAGGAAGAAGTAAGGGCGAACGAAGCAAAAGGCGCAGAGGACAGAGTCAATTGCTTGCTTCAGAGCTGAGTGAGTTTCCAAGACGAGGGTCCATTGATAAAGGGCGTTGAAAAGATCTTCGGTTAAGAGAGACTGCAGATCGTAATTCAGGTTCTCCTAAAAAAAGATTGAAACCAAATTATAGTAAATTAAATGCGCCCTCTATTTTAAAAATATTTTTATTAATTTTACCTGTTGATGGGCCTTCCAGATAATCGAAGAAATACAGTGAATATAAACAGCCGGTGGAGAAGAAGAATTCGGATTCTGAGACTGACTCGAACTATTAAGAGCGACACTTTGAAGCCACTGGAGAACAGCAGACATTCGGCCTTTGGTACTCGCGTCCTGAGCAGAGCAAAGTTGTTGTAGCAACTCCACCACCATTTGCACGGTGGAAGTTTCCTGGGTGGAAGCAGATGCTTGGAAGAGAGGCGTGGATCTGTTATCCAAAAGTAGATTTATCAAACGCAGACCAAGTTCACTGGAGTGTAAACCCAATTGAAGAAGAACTCTTTCCAAATTAGGTGTGAAGAGGGAAGGTGCTGGCAAAAGTAGAAGATTGCAGCATGCTTCCACGAGACCTTCGACGGAGACTGCGGAGTTTAAAACTTCTTGGGCGAGACTCAAATTCATCGCGCTTACGGAAAGACACTGATGAACGAGTCGCAACCAGCCTAAACTTTTCTTGGTTAGCTGCTCTTCGTCGATAGCCTCTGCATTTGATTTTGTATCTCCAAAGGCCGTCGTTCCTGATTTTAAACGTTTCGTATAAATTAAAACATTCTAGGTAAAATTTATAACAAAGAAATTACAGAAAAAAATATTTAAAGACTCACCTAAGACTTGGATCTTACTCAAACTTATATTTGCAGAATCTCTCGGCTTATAAAGCCTAACAAGAACGGCAGTAGCGACCTTGGGCTGAGAGAGGGTCAATTTAATTAAAGTAAATCCAGAAGTTGGCATTGGAGGACAAACAGGTGTCATAGCGGAATTAGCCTCCCGTGCAATTTCCAAAGCCACAGCAGATGGACACGTGGCTAGAGAAGTAACATGAGGTTGCAATTCCACTTCCTTCAGCAAAATAGCACATCTTAAAGTAATAGTTAGGTCGACCCAGGCTTCCTCTGGGTAGAAATGATAAGTCCAGGCTGCAGTTCTTGCTCTTCTATGAGGCGTCGCACTTTGTATCAAGACGTCAGCAGGTTGGGCTGTGGAATTCACCCAGGTTATCGTTCCCAAAGGAGCGAAATTCACGAGACCACTGGTGTTTTGTGAGGTCAATGCGAGATTCGGTGTGTTTGAGAGATGTTGCATCACGAGTGCGATGACTCCTGGCGATGCACAACTTCCCCCATTGTTGGCTTTACTAGATTTCACCAGATTCTCGCAGAGAACTTTAACTCCACCCATAGAAGTAAAGACTGCAAGGGATGTTTCGTTGTCGAGAACACGCAGAATATACCAGAGAAGTGGTTCTGAGAGCTGCATCATTCCAAGTTGTCGGTCGAAAGTTGATCTTCCGCATGATGAAGCGAGGTACTGATAAACAGGATTCAACACCAAAGTAGGACTGCTGGCCTTCTTCGTAAGCGTTGAGAGCAGTTGGAACGTTGCATCAGGAATAGAAGGTGGATCCCCAAGTTCAGTGGTTGCATTACTTGTCGAGCCTTCACCAAACAACATCGCTAAAGAAGACCCCGAACTATATCCCAACGCCCCAAGCAACCTCATCATCGTCGGTTCGTGTTGTAGAACCGTGTCAGCAACACATGGAACTCTAGGTTTCTGAGCTCCACTCTGCTGCATCCTCATCGAAGTCTGTTGTTCAGCAACTTTGCTTTCATCAGTCTGTGAAGTATTCGCCGAACTCTGATCTTCCATTTTACTCCCTCCAGGTCTTTGAGTCGCTTCACCGAGTTCCATATCAGTCGCTGAGTCAGATCTTGAGTTTCTTGTGTTAGGTAATGGAGTTTGAACTAGTCTGCAGACTAATTTAATGAGGGCGACTATCAAAGCATCCCAGGATGCTGGACGACCTTGCCTAGTATCTCCTCCAAGAACGCAAGCATAGAGGCCACCAAAGTTGCTCGATTGATTCGCTGAATCAACGAGCCCTCGGCATTGAGCACCGACTCCGTAGCCTCTCACGTAACTGGACACAAGTTCTCCAACGCATTCAGTGATGCTCATGGAAGTTCCGAGGTCTGTGTTTGTGAAGTTTAGGTTCAGAAGGGAAGTTATTAGTTTGCACTGGGCGTCCAAAGGTCCTCGACGAGTTGCAAGAGGTCCTCCAGGTTGTACAAGTTGATAAACGACCCAGAGAAGAAGTTCCTTCAGGGCGTTTCCTAATGTGCTTCCTGGAGTTATCACATCGCACCAGAGCTCGAGGCGGACGAGGAAGTCCTGCAGAGCTTGGCAGACTATTGGTCCCGCCTGTGGAAAACAAAATTAATTGATTTGTTAATTTGGTAATTATTAGAAGCTGGATACAGAAATGAAAAATATAAATGACTACAATATTGGAGGTAATATTACCATTCCGTATTGTTTGTCAGTCGTATCGACGTTGAGTCCACTTCCAGAAAGAAGTCTTAGAAGCATCGGTCCCATATTTCTTTCCTTGACAATACAACCAGCCATTCCTCCCAATAATCCGTCTAATGGAGTACTGCAACTTGCAACCTCAGGTGCGTCAGTTTGCAAGGGTTGATTGCTTGCAAGAGTCAGGCATTGTAAAGCGTGACACCAAGCTCTCAATGAAACGCCTGGATGCCAGGAAAGCACAGAAATAATTCCTGAAATGGCAGTGGAGCTCAAAGGAATTACTGGGGTTAGAGAAGTGTCGAATTGGGTTGAATTGCTCGATTCCGTGGAGGCGTCCAAGTTCAAAGTTAACCAAAGCTGTAAGACTAGTTCGAGACTCGTTCCCTCTCTCTGTAAAACATAGGGAAACAACATTGATTTCAAATGATTTCAAAAGAATTTATCTAAAGTAAATAACAACATACCTGTATGTGTAACTCGGAGAAAATTTTGTCAAAGCATCGAGTGAGCATCATTAAACTAGAAGGCATTGGGTCACTAGTATTCCAGGATTCCAGGCTTCGATCGCTCCATCCAGGAGTTTGTCTCGAGTTTGTCTGTTGTGGAGTTCGCGCCGCTTCCGGAGGAACCTGAAAAATTAAAATCCTTTAATAACAATAATACGAAAAGGAAACTAATTATTTGATAAAGAGGCACTTAATTCTGAAAATTCTATAAATAAAAATACTATTAAAATATTTTTCTACACTCACATGAATCGTGGCACTTAAACTCAGCGGCAAATTATAAGCCCCGAGTGTGGAAAGCCTCCTCAATGCGATTTCCACCACAGTTTCGACTCCGTACTCCAACCTGGCGTCCACAGCCAGCGAAATAAAAGTTCTGCAATCAGAACTGGGTTGAGATAAAAATATTTCCAATTTTTTCTTACAAGATTTTAAAGTAGAAATTAAATCCAAAATTAGTAATAAATACCCTGAACTTGTAGAAGAGGGATACTTCGGAACAGCTCCACCCTTCTTCATAATATTCTTTCCTCGTTCTAGAATATCATCTAAATAATCCTCGAGTTCGCTGTCGTCTGACTCTAAGAGTGACGGAATAATGATTCCGTTTGATTTCGAAGTGGAAGCGTTCACAGGAGTTACGGCGATGCTATCTTGGGTGTCTTCGTCTCCATCTCCGAAGCCTTCGTCATTTCCTAAGGTCGTTGAGGAACTACTTGTTCCAGCAACAGGCGTTGGTTCTTCTTCTGGAGCTGCTCTGCCTTCTTCTGCATTGAGAGAATCGAAAATCTCTTCGGATGGACTGCCTTCGTGAGTCGTCGAAAGTCTGGGATATAGTCTTCCTCCTGAGAAATGAGGAAATAGAATTTTGAAGTAAGAACTTGGATTCAACATCCTTAAAAAACTATTTGAAATGTTTGAATTATAAAAAAAAAAATAGTTTCTCACCTTCGAGAAGATCTTGCAATAAACAAGAGACTGCGTGCATTGACCAGGCAGCATCTGAGGCTCCAGTTGCGAGTTTCACTAATTTCAGAAGCTGTTCCTCTGTCATAAGTTCACCCAAGCTGATTGCAGGACGTGTGGAAACTACAAGCCTGGCCACAACCTATTTTTAAATTACAAATACAAAACATTACAAACTAAAATTCGAAAAGAAGACAGGAGTAAGAATGATAGAAAATTAAGGAAGAAAACTTACTTTGCAGGCAAGAAGGAACATATCCATATTGGCAGCGTTGTTTATAATCAAGGAAACGAGGCCACGAGCCACTGGTAAAACATTTTGATGCGAGAGATTCGTCGTGTAATCGACTTCCGGATCCGTGCTTTCAGATCGACTGTAAGTTAAAAGAAGAGATTTTCAATTCATAAGTCCTGAAAGTTTGAAAATATCAAAATTTAAAACAGATTTCATCGACAATTTGAATTTTTGCTAACTCATGACTTCATCTACAATAAAGATGATTTACATAGATTTTTTAAATAAATAATTAGAAAAAAAACTCCTAATCAGAAATTTGCAGACATTCTTCAAAAAAATTCCCGATTATTCCCTAATCCAGTGAGAATAATGAGACCTCATAAATTAAAATAATTCAAACCTGGAACTGGGTTGGGGTTGAACACGAGGACTTCGAGGGACATGAACTTCGTTCCTCCTCACAGTAAGCATATCCTTAAATTGCTTCACCGAATGTTGTTTCAGTGTCTTCTTAAAGAATTTCTCCTGGGATTTCAAAGCCGCCTCTAGTTTGCTCGTTAGAGTCGCAGCTTGAGAAGAAAAGGCAGATCTCGCCTGTGAAGAGACGTGAAACGCTTTCTTTGCTTGCTCAAGATCCTGAAGTTGCTGCTTATGATGCATCAACCTCTTCTGTATTTTCTTTCTGTGGCTCCTACAAGCCGCAGATCGAGTCGAACTTGCGTACTTTCTCTGCATGGCTGATTCTCCGTGAATGAAATCCCACCTCGAAGAAAGTCCTTTCAAAAATAAAATAGCAAATACATTAACGATTAAATATGTTATAAATTGCTAAAACGATTTTTAAAAAATAATAGATAGTATGTAGTGCCTAATTTTATTTTGAAAAAGTTACCTTGATCTTTATTCTTCTCATGATTGTCTTCGAGGCAAGGAGTTTGATTGGCGTTTGTGTCCAGACAGACCGAGAGGAAGAGAAGAACCCAACCAATAAGGGTGGTATCGAGTCGACTCGAGCTGGATGTTTGACCATTGGAAATAGGGGCGAGAAGTTTGCCGAGAGTTCGGACCATCGCATCTACCACTGAAGACTTATTCGCTCCAGCTATCAGCGATTTGCGTCCGAGGAATGTTAGTAAGATGAAGACCCTGAAAGACAGTAATGAATCATTAATAAAACTTCTTAAGTTGATTTTTGCTATATAAAAATAAACTAACAATTACAAATAACAAATTACCTATCTTGCGGGAAAATGTGGGTAGAAGAAGCAGTGAAAAGCGTCGTGAGCGTATTCGCAAGGAAATTTCCCCACCAGGGTTGATGACCAGCCATTCTTGCAAGCAAAGCGACAGCGTGTAGCTGCAATCGAGGTGCCGGAGAGACAACGCAGATCGATTTGAAGAGCCTTTCGCAGATTGAAGGCGTGAATGCATCATACAAAGATATCGGTACCTAAAAAATAAGTTTTATTTAACTAAGGGAATTCTTTATTTTTGTGAATAATAAATTGTTTTCAAAACTTATGAAAGCGAGACTTATGAAGGCGAAACTTACGCTAGGAACGGGTCCAATTTCGTAAACCGTGTATAGAAGAATATCGAGTAAAGTTTCGCCGAGTATTCGTAATTTATCACTTGATGCGCTTGCTAAGGAAGTCGCTGGAACATTTCTAGGTCCTCGCCAGGATTCCAATCGTCGCCAGACTCCACGAACAACGTTTAGTTGATTTTGGAACATAATACATTCCTGGTAGGTTGAAAGGATCTTAGCTGAGGGTTGTTCCTTGCTTTCTGACGAATTTTTGTTGTGGGAGAGATAATGTTGCATGTGCACAGCATTCGGTGTCTCTGTGCAGAGGAGAGGGTCGAGGAAGCTTTTCAGTTTCTCTGTTGCTAAACTGAACCTGTAAAATAGAATGAAAAATTGGTTATTTAAGGAGACTAATTTTTACTTTATATTATTTTATTATTTGTTTTAAATTTTATTCTACTTTTTTTTACTTATTTCTACTGTATTTCAAAAGAAAACTAATAACTGATATTTTTTAATGAATTTTTGGATAACTTTAAAACTTGTCTAAATAACTATTAATAACTGATCCATACTTATTAAATTATTTTTTGCAAATAATTACCTGCACTGAACATCTTCGGTCAAAGCCGACAAAATGTGACATTGTGATTCAATTGCAGCTTGCAATGTGGCATCGGAAGTGCCGCTAAGACTCGACTGAGTTCCGTTTAGCTCAGAATAATCTTCTCCGGGTAAAACGACCATGTGACCATAAAACATTCCCAGGGGTATTTTACATCTCGTCGTGGTCATTCCGTATCTGCCTATCATCGTAATCTGAAATTATATTCGATTAAAATTGAAATTTTGAATCCCTCCAAATTTCGAACTCTCAAATTTAAAACAAAAATTGAAACAAACCTTAAGATATCTGCAAACAGGTGGAGGTTGAAGATCGCTAACGACCAAAGGTTTGTATCCAATATCGCCAGCGACAACCAATCTCGTTCCATCAGATTCTTCGCTTTTAGTCCAAATATCGACAGATAACGAGACCAAGTCAACGCAGGATGGTATCATCAAATCTGTCAGTAGAATGGGCGATCCAAAATCCAAAATCACAAATCGTCTCGCTCCAGAGTGCATCCTTTCTACCACTAAAGCCTGCTGAGGTGGCCAGCAGAGAAGTCTTCCCCACGGAAAATTGATATCGTCTCTCTGAAATATGTCACGAAAGAATTATTAATGATTAAATTCAGAACAAGACTGGATTTGTAAAATACCTCAATCGGACACCAAATTAATCTAAACATCGACAAGACTAAGTTAAAGAAAATTAAACATTATAATATCGAGAGAAGAAAAAATTAACCATTTGACCAAAACTCATTTATGTGATTTAAAAATTTTGAGAGAAATTAAAAAAAAAGTGTCATTAGCAAATTTTTTTCTGGTACAAAGCGATCTAGGACTTATATACTATTGAAAAAGCGATCGAAATTTCAAAGGTGACCAAAGCCAGTAAAATTTAAAAATCTTAAAATTTAAAGCATTCAAAAATTAAAAGCACTCAAAGCTTAAAAACTAGATTTAGCAGTGAGCTAAATTTAAAAGATCTCGATTTGAAATCCAACCATTGCTTTTAATTCTTGCCAGTTATTTAATTTCAAGACTTTTAAAAATTATTTTTTTTTTACATTGGAAAGCTTTCCAAATTGGATTGTTTTCAAATTTGCAAGCTTCCGAATTTAAAAACTTAGAAATATTCAAAAATTCTTCCATTTATTGACATCTGACATCGAATTTCTAGGGGTAGAACTCAAAGCCCTGAAATTTTTATATATATTTATAGCTACCAAGTATGTACGATTCAAACTAAAAGTGGGCAATTGCTTGTTTTCTACAGAGAACATAGCGAGTGTCGTGACAAAATAAAAGAGCACTAAAGAATTGTGAAGCAAAATAATTTAGACGGTAGATTTCTAATTTGCAAAAAATAAACTCAAGGAACAGGATGGCCACTCAATTCACTGAAAAATTTTCAACCTTTTCCCTAATTCTTTTCTTAAAATTTAATTTATAATATTTTTCCAGTATTTTTAGCAAAATTAATTAATCTACTGATGGGAATCAATTCATATTTCTTTCTACCTTTAATTTTTACTTTTGTTTCAAAATTTTTAATCTAAATTTAAAAAAGCCTTACAATTTAAATTTCTCTCAAATAAATTTTAAAAAATAAAATTTTGAATCGTTTCTAAATTTTTCGTTCTACGCAAAAATGATTAAATTGAAAGTTTAAAAAATCATAAAGGCTTCAAATCGCGAAAACATGAAAATTTACAAGATTTGAATGACTAATTAATACAGAGGCCATTAAATTGTATTTTTCTGACAATGAAAGGCAAATATTAATTTTCATTCGGCCTTTACATACTTATAAAAATCCCCTAAAGTTGGCAACACTGTAAAATCTGAAAATCAAGGGTACCAATTTTTCCACAAAAGAAATGAAGTAAAAAGTCACTCACTCAAATTAATTACTTATTTTTATAAATCCGCTTTATGACAACTCGACCGTTTTAAAAGCGACTCTACCGACTTTTAAACTTTAATATTTTTCAAATCAAAATGTAGCTTTTAACGATTGGTGACATTGCATGATGTTATGTACGTGCCTCAGTAATACCAACTTACGACCGTGAAAAATAAAATAAAATTCTATCTAACCAGATTTTCGACATTAGAAAGCATTCAACGCTCAGAAGTTTGGATTTTGAATTGAAAAATATTTCAAAATATAAATTAGATTTCTAAAAAGCCCTAAGCTCCTAATAAAATTAATTATTTCTTATCTTCAATTCGCTCCACTCTAACTTGATTCTTTAAGGGTGTTGGATCCAAATTCTAATTTCAAAATGAAATTCTCCATTTAACTCAACAATTATTAGAATTAAATATTTTCGATCTAACTATACTATTCATCAACTAAAATGAAGAAATCGAATTTTTAGCTCAGAACTTTGTTCCAACATCCTTAAAACCTATCAACTTTTGTTCCTTTCTCCACGAAAATTAAAAAAATAGTCCCCTTATTTTCTTAGATTTTGAGACGGGTGGCCACCCTGCATAAAACGTGTGTGTGCGTCGGTGATATTGAATAACCAATAATCTTTCCATACCACTGAGAAACTAATGAGAAAAAAAAAAACAGGAAAAGGTAGAAAGTTCTCATCTACGTAAAAGCTACCTTTTTCGCACTGTTGTCTTCGTTTTTGCTCGTGGAAGTACCAATATTCGTACCGGAGGATTTTTCTTTAGATATAGTGGAGTCTATGGAGTCTAACGTGTGCGAGCTATCATTTTGCAGAATGTGCCAGTACTGGGCTTCATCTGGCATACTAACTTCGTCACTGATCGACCGATCGTCGGGCGTGAGCGACAGGTGCACGGTTGGCTTCTTTGTCATTTCGGCTTTACAATGACTAATTAAATCGCCATATAGGGTTGTCAACTTAGCCTGAAGATCTGGTCCTAGCGAGCCAGCATCCAAGTTCTATAATGGACAAGGATTCGCAACAATATTTACATATTTATTACACTTTACAACTCTAGACCTTAGACCTTAGACCTTAAACTTTTATACCTTAGACTTTACTATAAATCTCAGACTATAGATCTCAGACTTTAAAATTTACTATCATTAGATCTCTCGAGGTGGCCGAATATTCTTTCTTTCATCAAATTTTGGGGCGCTAGCTCTTCAGTCTTAATCACGCAAATCATAGATTTTACCCGCAAGATTTGAGACTAACGGTCGCGTCGCTCGAAAAATTTTTGATTGACTTACGTATGAGTGTTGGATTATTTTTATTCCCAGGGTAGGATTCGCGCTAGTTCCGGGATGACTTGTATCGTAAATTGTTGGAGCCACGTTGACTAAATTAACACCAGAGTCGACCTTTTCCATTTTTGTACCGTCGGAAGCGGCGTTACAGGTAAAATGGAGTGGTTCAACCTAAAAAAAAAGTCGAGAAATTTAATATTTTAGGAGGGACTGATTTGAGAGACAAATTGGAAGGCTTCAGTAAAACTTTAATTGCTTAGAAACTATTATAAAGAAGAATTTAGAAAGCTCATATATTTCAAAATCTCTCACCTCAAGAAGACCTTTCATGCTGTGATTAGAGCTTAGAGTCTTCAAACAAAGTTTGCTCGGCAGGACCAGTTCGCCTGAAGGATGAGAAGGCAGCGTAAGAAGGTCTCTTAAATCTATCGAATCCTGCGGATAATTGGAGTTCGTCGCAGTAATTGAAGTAGTCGCTTGTTCGCCAGTCACCGTGCTTGCATAAGTTATCGGAGTCGAACTGAACTTCGGAGGAACTGGTGGATCCATATCGAAAAGTTCCGTCTCGAATGGAGAGTTGTAAAGGCCGAATCTAGAATTAAACTCCGTGTTAATTTCAAATATTCCTTATTCTGTATGAAATTATAATTCAAAGGGTCTTTAAAAATCATTTCAAACTAAAAATTAAAAAAAAAATAACAATCCTAAGTCAGTTTCCCTGAAAATTGGTACTCTTGTCGAGAATTTCAAAGCTCAAATGAATCTAATTTCCGCCAAGTCAATGTTTCCAACATTAAAAAATAAGTACCTTGTGGCAAGAAGCAAGTGGTACGGATTGACGCGATTCGACATCTCGGTGGCAATTTGTTGAACGAGAGAAATGCATTGTTGGGCGATGCTATGGGTCCTGTCGAGAGGCAATAATCTCGTGATCAGGATTGCTAACCAACGAAGCGATCCAGCCCATTGGACGCTGACTATCGAAGGTAGGAGTGTTACAGAGACGGAAAGCACCGCTTCTTCAAAGGAATGTGGCAGAGGATCGTCCAGATTGTGAAGACCCCTGAAAAATGAGAACGTAAAAATAATAAGGATTTTTTATTTATCTTTAAAACAAATAAAATATACAACAAAAATATACTTACTCGCTGCATAAAACGATGAGTTTAATACACTTGTGTGAAATGCTTCTTCCAGCGTGCAACAAACAAGTTCGCAATAAAGCGGAAAGTTTTCCCTGGACGCAGCGTACAGTCTCGAGTTGCATTGCTTTTGTTTCTACACTATTCTCACAAGTCCTCAATCTCGTGAGTCTTATTGCGACGACCCATATGAGGATGTCGAGTGCAATTGACTGTGTAATGGGCGATCTGAAATCAAAATTAATTAATAAATTAATTAATTAATTCTTTTTGTTTAAAACAAAGAATTTCAGATCTACCTTAAAATTGAAGAATTTTACTTTTTATTAAATAAAATGTAGATTTCGAATTTTGAAGTTAGATTATGGATTCAATAACCTTAATATTAAAGAATTGAAATTCAAATTGATAGTGATGTCAATCTCAAAGTATCAATGTTACGAATACCGAAAAGACAGTGTTACTAATTTCAAAAGAACAGTGTTGCCAATCTTAAAAAGGCCGGATTTTCCTGTGCTAATTTAAAATGTTCTAAGCAATTATTTAAGGTTTTTATTTTATTTTTAAAAAGAATTTTTAAATTCTCTTTCAAATTTACTTATATTTAACAATGCGGTTAGTTTTCTCGATTTTATGAAGTTTATACTTGGAACAATCGTAAATTTTTCCTTTTAGATTTAGTTAGCTTTTACTCACTTATCCGATGTCTGCAAGCAGGCAACAGAAAGCAGATTATTGATGAACTGCTTTGATTCTAACATCGCACACCGCTGCAATCTTTCGTGTGGAATATTTGTTGGTAGGACCTTTCGAACTGTGATAGAAATCTCGTGGATCCAATCACAACCTACATAAGAAATACGAATTTCAATTAAGATCTTGGCTTTTATAAAATAAAATACTTTAAAATCGTAATGATAATAATAACAAAATGCAATAATTTACCCATGTAAGAGTCTAATTTCTTGGTAGCATTCGCTGCGTATCTTTCAACAGTCGCACCAGGTAAAAGTGGTCCAGCTTCGTCAATTCTGAGTTTCTTCGAGGTCGGTGGTTTCGAATCAACAATACTCGTCCTAGATTTTGCACTTGCCTGGAATTCCAATTAAATTAAGATTTAATTTCCAAAATGAAAAAAATAATAATTAAGAAATGCTTTTAAGGATGTTGGATCCAAGTTCTAATCTCAATTTTAATACTTTTGTTTTTTGTAAAAACGAATAAATCGACATAGCGAAAATATATCTAGTTTTAATATTAGATGAGTAAAATGAGCAAACTGAATTTTGAGA
Organism: Synergus coniferae; assembly: GCA_032164275.1. NCBI lineage: Eukaryota > Metazoa > Arthropoda > Insecta > Hymenoptera > Cynipidae > Synergus > Synergus coniferae. Next base: position 2,335,728 of record JAUEJJ010000039.1, read on the forward strand.
CTAGAACTTCAATTCAACACCCTTAATGTATAAAAATAAATTTAAAAAAAAAATGCTAACCCCGTCCTTTACTGGATCAACGAGCGCCTTGATGTGAACCAACAAAGTGAAAGATGAGTTAGATTTTGCACGAAAGAGTTTTGGACTCGTGAGAGTGACACAACCCGAGTGATCAGAGAGGTCCATGCATCGTTGTAAATTGATTGGACCGCAGAGAATTTCCGTGTTGTGTTGTCGTTGATACTCTTCAGTGACGACTGGATTTTCGCTCTTTTGATCAGAGCCGAGGCTGAAGTCTATCCTCTCGTCTACGGAAGTGATGGGAGATTTGTGGTGGCCGATACTGAATATACTTTGTTTTAAAAGGGTCACTTGTATTGCAGGGAGTTCCGGACAGGGCGAGTGAAGATTGAATTTCACGTCTATGTGGCCTACGACACCAGAAGCGCTTCTGGGTAAAGTCAGCTCGAAGACGTGCTCGTCCCAAGTTGACCTGAAGGTTAAATAAGAAAGGAAAAATGAATGAAATTAATATCAAATTTGTTTTGAGCTTGGATTATAATTCCCAGGGATTTGTAAGCGATTCGATTTTGGAAGGGAACTAAACTTACGCGTCATTTTGCAAACGCCAAGTGCGAGTGTGATGCTGATCCTCGGCCTGATGCAAATGCTGTGGATAACGACGTTGTCTTTGTGCTTGCATCATTTCGCTCCAGCAAGGAGGAACAGTGGCTCTGTAAGCTGGAGAGTGTCTATCAAATTTGGTTAGTTCGTAGAGCGCCTTCAAATCGGCGTAGGTTAAATTGTTCCTGTGCGCTATGATAGGTTCCCTAAAAAGATAAAAGCAGCGATAGATTATTGGTAATCTTATAGGAACTCTTTCCTACGTCATTAAATCAGTAAAAATAAATAAATAAATAAATGAAACCTACTGATAGACAGTGGAAGACGTTGAAGTACTCGGTTCTGTTTGTTCATTGACGCAACTAATTTCCGTAATCATACTCAAATCATCGGAGTCCTCTTTTTCTTCGGTCAGTTCGTCCTCTTCTGTCGTTGCGAAAAAGTGAAGAGCTCCATCACTAGTGCATGCGCACAATCTTTCTAAACCTGGAATGAAAGTTTAATCAAATCAATAAATATCGAAGATAGGAAATCCTTAAATTCAAATCCATTTGATTAAAAGCCAAATGAATTAAAATTCTATACATTTATTATTTCCTCAAAATAAAAATCAACTTACTAGTACAGTAAGTCGCCGAAACGAACTTCTGTCCCTCCAGTCTTGCTTTAGTAACAGTCTTCAAATTGCTCAAATTCAGCACCCTGACAACTCCATCCTTACAAACTAACGCAACCTCCCCAAAGGGTTCTCCACTCGATTCCACGACACTTCTATTATTTTTCTCTTGAATCGGCAGCAAAACATGTTCGACCGGTGTCTCCTCTGCCGGCAATTCCTGCCTAACAATCGGATCCGGCACAAGCTTCACAACCTTCTCTGAGAAATCCAGAGCATAAACCAGCAAAATCGCCTTATCACTATCATCTTCATTTCTCGTCTCTCCATTCGGCAAACTCTCCGCCTGTGTTTCATTGTGGTCCCAAAACATGAAGCTCTTCTGCGGGAAGAACTCACTCTCCTCATCAATATCCATTCTATTTGTATTCGATGTGGTCATCACCTCCGCCGCTTCGTTCCTCTCAACCGGCGATAGCGTCACATATAAATGCCTTCCATCCTTCGTCGGCGACGTATACGAAATTCTCATATTCTCCGGTGCCTCAATCCTTACACTCTGGATCACCACCGGTTCCATTTTCGTCGCCTTCACCGTCTCTTGAATCTTCTTCGACCCTCCAACCGTCTCCGAGTTTGATGGAAATTGATCCGATCCATTTATCGGATTAAAATTTGCATCGAATGTGTAACCCGGTGGCGCGGGAGGTGTCGGACAAATTCCGTTTGAGGACGAGGCAGTGAGCGGAGTCGTCGGGAAAATATTATCAAAATGCGTCCCGACGAGCATTTCCGAATCCACGTCTTCAACAAGATCTTCGAGCAAGAATTTGCTGAGGAAAAGTTCCTGGTAGAGACTTTCCTGGCGACCATCATTCGAGCTCGTGCTGGTTCCAGTTCCAGAGAGAGTTTTCTTTGACTTGCTATGTTTCGCTTCGTCTTTTTTCGGAGGTGGAGGAGCGGCGGCTTTGTGGTGAAAGTCGCAGAGGACCAAGTAAAGCATCTTCACAGGTTGATAGGTATCGCCAGCAACTTTCATAATGTCAATGATGGACTGACGATCGTTGGCAGCGCTATTAACGCTGTTCATGGCCCGGACTAAGGACGAGGAAGGTTCCAGGTCAGTGGAAGCTGCCCAGACGTCTTCGAGAGTTCGAGTTTGGGAGGCGTTGCTGCCACTCACTTGGATCCCAGAAATGAGACACGGTCTGATTTGGAAGTCGGGTGGTTTGGAAGATATTGAAGTTGTTGAACTCGCTGTGCTGGATTCCTCTGGAGGAGATTTTGGAGGTCCTATGATAGAGAGGGATGTGAGTTCGATGTTGATAGAGGTTGAAGGCTTGTAGAAACTCAAGGTCTCTGCTTCGGAATCGTAGGCGACTGTCGCGTCCATAGACATTGCGAAGAACTGTATGGATTGCTTGTTGTTGCCTTCCGGGTCTGTTAAGGCGAGGCAAAATGAGGCTTCGCGCTATGAAAAAAAAAAAGAGTTATTTGTATAATGAAGATTTTATAAACGTTTCTAAATAACAAAATTGTTCAGTTCAATCGCTTTTAATTTGAAATCGTCCAAATACTTAAAACTCTATTTTAAAATTAAATCATTTGTATGGCTAAGACTGAAAATCTTCTTAGCAAGTCTTAACAAGGATTACCTTCAGCTGATTGCGAGCATTCCAAACGTGGACGAGGCCATTGTGGGATCCTGTGGAAGTGAGACCAGCAACGTTTGTCGTGCCGATAACATCAACTGATCCATCCGAAACCTTGGCAGGAACAGTAGCAAGAGTCACTGATAAAGGTACATTTTGTGTGTATTCGCCCTTGACAAAAGGGCATGCCGGCGAATGTCTCTCGTGTTCTGACCAAGGTTCATCAGTCGGTTCCCAGCAAACAAGACAAACGTTGCATGTGAAACACATCGCTCTGTCTTCTCCAGTTGAATTTGGTTCATGATAAAATCCAGCCTGTGCCATTTGATCCGGAAATGCCCATCTATTTACAATTCAAATTAGTTTTAGAGTTAATAGATAATTAAATAAAGAAGCTACATTCACTTAACTATTTGAACAGTCTATTTTCTAGACAATGTTTTCTACCTGTAATTCATGTGTGGCCATTTGGAGAATGTATCTCGCCTTGCAGCTTCGCTGAACATTAGAGCTCGATCAACAGGTCTACCCTCGAGAGCGAGACTAGGCATTAGGCCGTTGAGTCTTTCGTTTATAGCTGAAGCGATAGGCAAAGCCGGAATGTGCCTTGTTTGTCTCTTCAATTCCATTACTAGTCCGGAACACACAAGTTTCAAAGCTACGTGTGGCAATTCCAAGCATATTGTGTTCCACTGAAACGAGAATAAGAGCAGCTTGTTAAATAAATAAATAAATATTCAGTATTAACGAACCAAATTAATAAATGATAATAACCTTCTGAGCTTTTATTCCTTTCTTCTGGTTTACATGTCCAGAGTGAATTTTTGAAGATAATTCCTGCAGGACCTCCTGCAGGTGGTCTACGCCGGGCAACTCTATGCATCGTAGACATTGGTAGAGCAGAACTGCTTCAGAAAGTGGGAGTTCTAATTTTATTACATCTTCGCTGCGAAATACTGGAGTCTGGAGGATTGTGTCCAGCAAAAGGACTCCGTTGTAATCACCCCGAACGCCGATTCCTCGGCCATCTGTGTACAATACTTTGTCAACGCCATCACCCAGGTAGACTCCTTGCAACTTTCCATCTGATTTGCCTAAGAAAAATAAAGAAAAAAGTTAAATATTAGTCATTTTAAAGTTTAAAAAAATGTTTTTTTTTTTATTATTCAACTTCAAACCTAGCATTTAAATTGATCAAGTAAATTTTTCTTGATACCAAAGGTTTATCGACTTCAGAAAGTCTCGTTCAAATCAATAAAAACGAATTTTAAAGTCTTGATATAAATACAAAGAAAGAGGAAAGGATAATAAACATTTTAAAATCTTAGATTCTTATTCTTAAAAGTTAAAAAAAAATTGGAACCGAACAGAATAGAAAAAAATAGAAAATTCCAAGCACTCAGAAACTTTTTTTTATTTTCTAAAATTAAATTCAGAAAAAAAACCTTGAATAAAATTTGAATAAATTTCAAAATTTAGACATTTTAAAAGAGCTCAAATTCTGAAAGCATCCCTAAACTTGGAAACCAACCGAATTTTCAAATAAATTTAAATTCCACTTAACGTACTTTCTATAAAAAAATATGTACACTAAATTGTTTTTCTCGACCTAAAATGAATTCATTTTTATATAGTAATAAATATGCCTTCACCTCACTTTTGTGAGGTGAGGTTATTGTGTCACTTAATTATTTTAAAGTCAAATTTTTAATTGATGAGGAAGCAAACTTATTTACTTAAAAAAGGATTCTCTACTCGGAATAAAGTTACAAAATTATTTTTCTCCGAGTCCTTTTCTGAGGAAATGAATCACTCAATCTTTATTAAACTTTATTAAACAGACCCGATTGCGTAATGTGAAACAAGAACAGTACTAGCTATAATGATCTAGTGCTCGAATTATAATCTGAAAAAATAGTGTAGGTGAAAGACTGTTTATCTTTAGATTAATTAGATTACCAACTATGTACATACATTGATAAGAGAGACTTCGAATTTCAATGTAGAAACAAAGATTCATCTCGATCTTTATTTTAATTCTCACTAATAATTTTTTAAACTTAAAATTTATTTATTTAAAATAAATAGAAAAAAGTTAAATTTTCACAAAATTTCCTTCCTTAATTTATATTTAAAGCAAACTCAAACTTTTTCTATCATTTCAAATTGTTTAATGTCTTATAAATATTGTGGATTTGAAACGATTTCATTTTTGAATTCAATTTTTTAAATTAACAATATTTCGACAACTATATTGAGACATCCTATTCAATAATAATCGGTATTAATTAATTTCTTTCAACATTATATTATCAGAGAGTAAATTCTTCCAAATTAAAATACTCAAATCAACAATTCAATCTGAATCGTTAGAGTAATCGGGAAAATTTCAAAAATTGTTTACTATTATTAAAGCTCTTAAATTAAAATGTTAAATTATTTTACTTGCAGAAAAATAAAAAGCAACAAAGGAAAGGGAGGGAAATAAGAAAAAGGGATAAAATTTTGAAAAGTAAATACATTGTTTACTTAAACATAGATTATATAAAAGAAAGATTTAATCTTATTCAATTTTTCTTTTATTCACAATCGTATGTTGTTATTCTTTTAAACATTAAGGGACGTCGCTTTTGTTACACAAAAACCATATTGGGTTTAACCTCAAAAAATAAATTTGTATTTTTCGTCATTCAAATGTTTCACAGACAATTGATTAAAAACATCTTTAATTCAAAACTTTACTAAAATTCTGTTTTTAAAAACTCAATGTTTACCGCTATAAATAGAACTGATTTGATTAAAAATTAAATCTGATTAAAAGCTTTCGATCCCCAAAAATATAAAAACTTCGACATTTTCATATATAAATACATTTGAAAGTAATAATATTTGTATATAAAAAAAGTTTCCACTCAAGTAGAAAGGAAACTGAGACTATACGTAATTCCAATTACTCGTACTTCCAAAATCCGCCTTTTCTACCGCAGCCCAAATTTACAAAAACCGTCATAAATTTTCCCAAAAAAAACTCGTTGTTCGTTTTTCCTTTGTTGAGACGACGAAAACTCGGAATCCGACACGACCCAAAACCAAAAAAGACTGTTTTTGCAAGGCGATTTTTCATTTCCAGAATTCGCGAATTCTTCGAGGGAAATGGAAATTGCGGAAAATATGTCATGACAAAGGGGAATTCAGAGGGAAGTAAAAAGTGAAAAATGCAGGATCCTGCGGAGAATCTTTGCGCCTGACGTTTGTGGAACGATGGAACGAAGGCGACCTTGACCATGACGATTTTTATGGAACACCTGACGGAGAATTTCCTGGTGAAATCGTCATCGTCGGTGTCTTCGTCCTGGGAATGATTTTACATCGGGGAAAATGAAAATCGTTGGCATTTACCAGACAGAAAGCTGCGTTGCAGAATCAGCCCGGAGTTGACATCGAAAACGCACACTTGCGCATTCCCAGTAGTTATCAGCACCACGTTTAAATTTGGATGATAGATAATGCTTTTGCATTCACAGTCCAAGCTAAGGTAACCGTCTTCCTTCAATAACCACGTTTCATCATCAGCCATTGTTGCACATACGAATTTGAAGTCTCAAAAAATTTTTCTAATGCGCGAGAAAATCACAAGAAACATGGCGTACTCGTCACCGCCATCTTTAAGTAGAACGTCACCAGATTGATCTGAAGGTCCGCAAGAGTCACGTCAACTCGAAGTTCTCATATATCGATTTTAAGATTTGAATTTTTTTTCTGGTTTTTTAAAAGATATTATAGAAGCAATTTAAATGAATATAATCTCATTTATAAGAGCGTTTACAGAACTTGAAAGAGGTAATAATATTTTTTTAAAAGGTAATCAAATGAAAATGATGAAAAGAGAAATGAAATAATGTAAAACATAAACGTGGACTCTACGTGTAGTTACTTCTGACTAACTTCAGATACCTTTTGATTTCGAATCTCATGCTTTGAATGAATCATTCCCGATTTTATATTTTGATGTCCTTTTATTAGATTCAAATCAGTGTAATGAATAATTGTAATGAATAATTTCAGAATATAAAACACTGATTTTACAACATTTTGTTTTTTGTTAATGTCTTGTAGAGAAATTTAAAAAAATTTGTCTCAGGTAACCTCAAATTTTCTGTTTTTTTCGTCATTGAGGTCTTTGAGATTTTTACTTTAAATCGGTAAGTAAAGATATTTGGCTTTAGGTTTGACGTCAGATCAAATAAAGTTGAATCACTAATTAACTTTTACGTGCTTAATTAATCATTGTCTTTCAGAAAAAAGATAAAAATAAATAGTTGACACATGCGCGGAAAATTTGAATGTTAATTTTGAAGACCATTGAAGACTAGGTAAAAAAAGACAGTCGTTTTACTTTTGTTTTTATCGGTATCTAGGGTATCTAGTCATCTTGTGTCATCTTGTTTGGAAAAATTATTCTTTTTAATTTGAAACTCGAAGGCAACAGAAGTTTTTTGAGGAAAATAGAGTTTTCTATGAAAAGATATTCAAAGAATTAATTTTGTTCCAAACTGAAGGTTTCCATTTTATTTATCGTTTACTTAAAACTTAAACTTAATAATTAGCTAGTTTTGTTTTATACAAATATTCATATTAATAATTATATTAATAATTAATATTAATATTGAATTTTTAATTTGATTTTTAGAATTTGAAATAAGAATCTAGTACGATGAGTGATGAAGATATAAAAATGGAAGTCCTTAGTAGATCTTTAATTTGGTCTCATTGCAAGATGATCCAATTTTGTCAAACGAAGTTTGAGAATTACCACTTGAATCAGGAAATAAAAAGTCTTTCCCTTTGTGTCAATTGTGTGCTGGATTTGCCGAAAATCCTATTTATATTTATTCAGAAACTGGAGAATCAATGAAATTCGCTCACAAGATCAACACCATGCTTGAGTGTTAAAGTAAATATTAACTTATAATTCACAAATTTTCGTTCCAGACATTTTCAAAAAATTATAATTGAACTGAAAATTCAAAACCTTGGAAAATAAGAATATTAATGAATAAGAAATGCTATAAAAAACTTTTCTATTTAAATATACAGAATTTAAAACATTACACAAAACTAAATTTATTATTTTTTCATAAGTAAGAAAAACAGATCCACTCCCGAAACAATTGTGCACTATCTGCGTGGAAAAAATGACCTTTTACAGCGAATTTGAAGCGAAATTAACTTAGTCTTAAAGATTTTTCGAAAATCAGATTATCGATCAAAATTATAAAAATCTGTATTTAAAAGCCTTGAATTTAAAAAGAACAAAAATTTGAAGGATTTGGAATAGACTTCAAATTAAATTCAAATTTGGCGCCAAAAGTTTTGTCCGATACTTCAAATCTGACCAAAATGTTTAAAACACCAAAAATCAGTATTAATTATCAATTTTTAAAAATAATTAAAAATATAAATTAGCTAGAATAATTAAAAAATTAGAACTTAATTGCAGCCAATGTCTTTCGATTTTCTCCTGAAACGTAAACTATCCCACTCTTCCTTTTTTGATTAGATATTTCCGTGAAGCCTTGACTGTTATTCGTCACTAAATAATTTGGCACAGGACACGTAGAAATCAAATATTGAATCTTCGAAGAAGTTTCCAATGGCTGCCAACTCATCGAAATGTTGACGGATGTGCGTTAAAATCTCCGATTTTTTCGAAAGAACCTG
>JAUEJJ010000039.1:2349521-2383063 GCA_032164275.1 Synergus coniferae
GATCCAAGTTTTAATCTCAAAATTCGATTTCTTCATTCCGCTTAACAAATATTATAATTAGAAGAAGATTCTGTAGATTAGGAGTAGATTAGAAGTAGATTAGAAAAAGAAGATTAAAAGTAAATGTGCTATGCCAACTTATTATACCTTTTTTGTATCGGTATGAAAACATTAGACTTTACCCTCTTGAAAGGGAGAATATGCTTCATTTTGAAATACACTCCTTTCTCCCTAATAGAATATTTTCCTAGTTTTTGCGTATTAATTTTCAGAGATTGCATAAGTCTAAAATTAAAGATTGTGAATTGAAAACAAATGATTATAGTATCAACTCGTTATACATTTATTTGAATTTACAATTTTCCACGTTGAGAAATACTTGTAAGTAAAGCAGCAGTTTCGGTCCCAGTTTGCTGCACCATGTCGTACAGGAAACCTTCTTTTTTCTCGAGTAAGGAAAAGGGATGATCAAATTCCTGAAAAAAAATCAATACTACAATCAAGTCTCAAAATATAATATTGTATTTGGTACAACCTTTGTTTTTCTAAAAAAAAAAACCAAAAAATTCTCAAAAATTCTATTTCTAAAATATCTCAGGTCAGGATCAAGGTCAATTGAAGATCAAAATGAAGAAAACCATTGTATCGGAGAAAACCTCCACTCTCAGACGTTTTTGAGGTCGCGAAATCCGAATCCGAGGTTATTTTGATCCCATCAGGTAAGGATCAAGGTCAAGTGAAGGTCAAAGTGAGAAAAAACCATAAAATTGGTGATGGGTTGAAAATTACCTTTTTTTCTCATTTTGACCTTCACTTGACCTTTTTGTTCTCCGATCCAACGGTTTTCTTCATTCTGAGCTTCAATTGACCTTGATTCTGACCTGATGGAGTGAAACTATCTAAAAAATTACCACTATCCTTCCTGCATCTATAACCATGCATTTATCACAGTCCATAATCGTGTTCAGTCTATGAGCAATAATGAAAGCAGTACAATTCTCGAATCTTTTCCTGATCGTCTTCTGAATCAAGGAATCAGTTTCAGTATCAACATTAGCAGTTGCTTCATCAAGGACTAATATTGTGTTCTGCTTAACGATAGCACGTGCAAGACAAAGAAGCTGTCGTTGGCCCACACTGAAATTTAAACCTCCATCTGAAATTTGAGTCATCAACCCATCAGTCAAATCAACTACTGCATTTTTCAATTCCACATCTTCTAAAGCTTGCCAAACAAAATCATCAGAGTATTCCTCAAAAGGGTCAAGATTCCTGCGAAGAGATCCAGAGAAAAGAAGAGGTTGTTGTGGTATAATACTAATTTTTGATCTCAAGTCGTATAATCCTAAATCACTTGTTGATACACCATCTATAATAATCTCTCCCTCAATGTGAGCCAGTCGAAAAAGAGCAGCAACAATAGAACTTTTACCAGCTCCAGTTCTGCCCACAATTCCTATCTTCTCCTTCGGACGAACAATAAAATTGAGATTCTTAAGAACAGGATCTTCCTGATGATAATATTTTAAGAAGACATTCTTAAACTCGACACAACCTTCTTGTGGCCATTCTTTGGGTGGCTTTTTGTCAAGACTTGTTTCTAAGTCACATTCTTGCGGAATATTAGTAAACTCCAAGATTCGTTTTACCGATGTCATGTAATTTTCCATCTCAGTTACTTGAAAAATACCCCATCTGATTATGCCATACATTGAGATGAATTGAGTAAGTATCAAACCCACATTGCCAACGGAGTTCTGATCTCCCATAATGACAAACGTATAGACAACAATAAGTATGAATAATAATACAATCATATCTGTATACTGTCGAAGGGCATGAGCAGCGTACGAGTAAAGAGAAAAGGCAGAAGTCTGATGGTCCTGATGATAATGCAACTCTTTCCTTAAGAAAACTTCTGCCTTGCATGCACGAATTGTTGGCAGGCCGTGAAGAGTGTCATTAATGTGTTTTAGTATTGGTGATCTTGCTGCAATGTAGAAAATCGTCAAAATTCTTGATACTTGATTAATTGACCTAGACTCTCCCAGACTTCCATATTTTCCATTATAAAATTAAATTACTACAATGTAAAAAATTATTAGGTATACAGGTATAGTGGAAAATACAAATATCTGAGAAGCTCTGATAATGTACAGTATTAAACAATAATCTATTCATATATTACTTATGGCATCCAGACATTTCAGACTTCGAGATGTTTTGGCGTAAAAACTCACTCCAAAGCCTAATATGATAGCTAAAAATGCAATGCCGAAAGCAAACCATACGTTGACCATACAACAGAAGATTATCACAGCCACTATTATCAAAAAGATTCTGATGACATCATTCAAACATTTAGGCATTTCTTTATCTAGACCTCCCAGGTCTTTTGAGAATCTTCATCAAAAAAGGAAATTTTAGAACAAAATAATAATTACATAATCCCACAAAAACAATACTTTCTGCTACCTGAGTTAGAATACAATACCTATAAATTTTTGAGGTCTCTGAATCCGAATCCGGGGTCAGTTTGACCCCATCAGGTCAAGATCAAAGTCAAGTGAAGGTCAACGTGAGAAAAAACCATTTAATTGGAAGAAATCTCTTTTTACAATGATTCTAAAGTCGCTAAATCCAAATATGGGATCATTTTCACCACGTCAGGTGATGGGTTGAAAATGTCCTTGGCATGACCTTGATCCTAACATCAGGGGATCAAACTGACTCCAAATTCGGATTCAGCGACCCAAAAAACGTCTAAAAGAAGTGGTTCACTTCGATTCAATGATTTTTTCTCATTTTGACCTTCACTTGACCTTGATCCTGACATGATAGGATCAAACTGATTACGGATACGGATTCAGCGATTCCAAAAACGTCTGAATGTAGAGATTTTCTCTAATTAAACGGTTTTCTTCATTCTGACCTTCAATTGACCTTGATTCTATCTTGATGTGGAGTCAAATGGATGGTAGCAGAAATTATTATTTTTTTGTTGGGTATAAGAGACATATCTCTTATACCTTACAATATTTCTTATATACCTGTTTAAGATCCGGCCAGTAGAATTTTTGTAAAAAAACGACATTGCTCCACGGATAATTGTGTAGAACATCGAAGCGTGTAAACCTTGAGATGCCATTTGGCAAACTTGACAGAAGATGAATGTCTCTGAGTAAGTTGCAATGATGGCTATAACTAATAATCCGCTGTAAATGTAAACATGCCACCAACTATCATATTCTCTATCTGAACATTTTACAGACGATTGTTGCGGATTTGTTGCATTTGAAAAACCTGATCCACATGACTCGATAATTGTAGCCCAATTTGAAATGAAGTATTCTGATCCGCTTACAGTTAACTGTTTCGTAAGAACACAAACAGTGTATAATATAATGATCCATGCATTTCCCACCGATTTCAAATATGCGAGGAAAGCACTTCCGGATATTTTCCCAAAAGTGTCGGACTCAGACTTTTCTTCTTGTACTTTGTTGGAAATAATATTCAGAGGTTCAAGGAAATCATCAGCTTTAAATTGCTGATTGATGCCATCATCTGGACCTTCCGCACCATCATTAACGTGTAGATTCTTTAATGATTCCTTCATTTCCTGATAGGTTCCTTGCTTCTCCACTCTACCCTCGTTTAATACGTAAATGTAGTCCACATCCTTAAGATACTGGAGTTGATGAGTTACCAAGATCCTCGTTTTATTCTTCAAGAAGTTACAGATGCATTGCTCGAAAATAAGCCTCCCAACTCGAGCATCAACAGCTGATAAGGGATCATCGAGGAGGTAGATATCAGCATCTTGATAGACTGCTCGAGCGAGAGCTACTCTCGCTTTTTGACCTCCGCTAAGATTTATCCCCTTCTCGCCAATGATTGTCTGATCATGATGAGGAAAAAGGGAGAAGTCTCTTTCCAATTGGCAGACCTTCATTACCTGTTCGTAACGTTCTTGGTCCATTGGCATGTTAAAAAGAATGTTTTGCCTGATGCTAGAAGAGAAGATCCAAGGATCTTGGCTGACGTATGCAATCTCACCAACTAGGTTGACGCTTCCTTTGAAGGTTGGTAGTTCATGAAGGATAACTTGCAGCAGACTCGACTTCCCAGATGCTACTTGGCCTATAACTGATGTGAGCGATCCTCGTTTTGCAGAAAAATTGATGTCTCTTAGGGTTTCTTCTTTAGTTTCTGGAGACCATCTGGCTGATACGTTTTCTATATTTACTGTCCCAGTTGGCGTTTTGTCGCAATTCATGTTCACTGATGATTTACCAGTACTGTTGTTGCAGGTGTACTTTATGTCCTCATGCATCATGAAATCCTCTATACGCTTCATGGATGCAACTGCATTAGCTACTTGCTGAAAAGCTACGAATAAATATGTCTGTGTAAAGAAAACTTCCAGAACAGTTGTTATAATGTTTATAAATATTTCAGTCGAACTTTTATTGATGTTATTGGAAATGATTGGAGACATTATTAGAAATACTTACACATAGGAAGGTAGTTATTCATAGTATTCTGTAAGTCGTTGTAAAATGCTGTTAGCAAAAATACAGTCCCTGCTGTTATAGAATGATCAAATGTGATACACAGGAGTAAACTAGTGAGCAGTGCAAATTTTGAAATATATATACGAGTTGCTGAAGCATTCAGTTTTATAATATTCGTTTTCTTCACGTCTTTCATTTCTTTCCTAGAAGTAAAAAAAATGTAGTTTTGTGTCGTGAGAGGGAAACAATGAAATTGATTTTAAAAATATTAAATAAAAAACGAACTTTCTAGTATTTTCGACCTGAGGAACAAAAGATTTTTCCCATGCAAACATTTTGATAACTTGAACGCAGTTGACAATTTCGTTTGTCATGCGAAGCCTCTCGTCCGTTTTTGAAGCGGCCTTCAATGAAATGCGCGGTGTCATAATTCCAAGTAAAACTATATAAGAATGTATGTAATTCATATAAGAATGTATAAGTATGCAGTTTATTTTCATAAAGAAAGTAAATGATAAGCGAAGCTTACCTTGAATAGGTAGGAACAAAAAGAAGATACAACTTCCTGCAGCGGCTGATAAACTTACGTATTTCCATACTAAACATACCACGACAAATGCTTGAATTGGGGCAGTCCAGAAAAAGTGAAGCAGAGGCATCGTAACTTCAAGACTATTGACATCATTAGTAATAAGATTGATGATCTAAAAAAAATGCTGATATTTTATCTCTATAGAGACCTACATATAATATTTATATGATCTTTATAATATTTACCTGTCCAAGCGTTGTATTGTTTTTTAGAGATATCATAGATGTCTTCAGAATTTTTCTATAAATCAAACAACTAGAAGCAATCCTAATTTTCATTCCTACAAACATCATTGTATTAAATACGTAATTCGCGAAATAAGCTTGAATAAAGAGGCTCAGAATGAGTCCCGCTGCCCAGTAGCATGCTTCATTTTGAGTCATTTCATTTTTGTTTTCAAAGTAAGTTAACAATTTGACCATGAGAAAAGGTTGGCTTATTCTGCAAAGTTAATAGTTTTCGAATAACATAAACCATTAACGATTATAACATTTCTTTAAATTATTTTATACGCAACCTGACTCCTATATCCACAAACATTTGAATCATCCCCAGGATCAGGATTTGTCCCCCAAAAGATTTTATTATCACCCGTAATAACGATGGTCGGGTTCGGAATTTTTCTTTCCAGTGAATTATCTCTTTCTGCCAATATTTGTGAATTCGATCATCTAAAAAAGGGGAGGAATGATTCTGAAGCGGGGGAAAGAGATCTGATTCTGTTAATTCTCTTTGGTATCCTTTCAGAAAAGTATCGATGAGCCATCTGCAGAAATAAGGACGTGCAGCGGAAAAAAATAATAAATGTGAAGAAGTGAAGGAAGAAGAGGTATCAGGGAGAAGAAAAATGATCCCTTACGAAAAAATATTATACGGAAAATTAGTATGGGTCTATAATAATAAAATTTTCCTATAAAAGTTTTCGTATAATCACGAAAAATGTATAGAAATAACAAATAATTTGTTTATATACTGATTTTCCTATAAAGATTATTACCATAGGAAAAAAATAATTATAGAATTAAATTGTCCAATAAAACCAGAAAACAATTATTGATGTCTTACGCAAATGAAATTTTTGATAAAATGTTCGCCTGCGAGAGAGGATGCTTCATTTTGTAATGCACTTTTGTATCCCTAAGGCTGCTTTTTCCTATGTTTTCTTCAAACAACTGTCTTCAAACAACTGTTAATTGCGCGTTGTTATCACACCTATTATAGGATAAGACTTATTTGCCATATTATATAAGATCCCCTAGTTAATTGAAGTGTCATTCTTATATACACACTACCGTCGAAAATTGTCAGTACGCCTGTTTTTAGCAGATGCTTAAAGTTCTCTAATTTTTATAATATTTAATTGAAAAGTTTTTCTCCAAAACAGTACGAAAGCTATGTAAAATTCTGCGTCTAATAAACTAAATAAGGGAAAGTTAAAATCTGTATTTTATAAAAAGATATTGCCAAAAAACTCAAATTTCAATATTTTCAAAAATGTTAATAACTACGGAAATATTTATTATTTTGAAAAGCCCTTGGTTTCATTTTAAAGATAAATTTTCATAGTTTTTGTGTACGCGCTATTCAAATATTTTTAAAATTATTTTCCTAGCTTCTGCCATAGGCTCAAGTTTGCATAGAAAAATCGTGAAATTTTAAATATCCATAGTTATTTACAACAATTTTTTGAAAATCAAAATATACGATATTTTAATCAAATGTTTAATTATCTATTAAAATATTAATTTCTTATTTTTCTTTTATTCAATGTGTGGAGGACAATCTTCATTTTAAAATTTACGAAATTTTTCGTACAAGTTTGAGCCTATAGCAGAAGCTAGGAAAATAATTTCAAAAATATGAAAATTTATCTTTAAAATAAGACCAAGGGCTCTTGAAAATAATAAATATTTTCGGAGTTATTAACATTTTTTTAAATATTAAAATTTAAGGTTTTTTGACAATACCTTTTTATAAAATACAGATTTTAACTTTCCCTTTAGCTTATTAGCCACAGAATTTTATTAGCTTTCATATTGTTTTGGAGAAAAATTAAAAAAGAAAAACTACCACATAGTTGTACAATATTATTTGAAATAACCGGTTAAATAATTATTAATTAATTGATTAAATACATAGTCCTAATAAATTAGTTAATTCTTTATGTTAAATATTAATATAAAACTGTAAATTTCTTAATTTTTTTTAGAAGGCGAACCTTCATTTAAACATTCATAAAATTGACAATTTTCTTTGAAAAACTAACAAACGGAATTGACTCGTTTGATTACTCAATCTACTATATAAATATTTTCATTAATAATATAATTGTTATTTTTATTTATTAAAGTACATTTATTTATTAATAATAATTAAAATAAAATTATTATCATTTGAAAACTTCCCGCGAAATATAACCAATAAGGTGCGTTTCCAGGCGGATGCGCAGAACTCCAAAAGTTGGCTCCCTGACTCCCTCCATATGTATATGCAAAGATATTAGCATAAGTGTGGTATAAGCATGTATCAGAGATCTGCATGTATAATCTTTGGTATAATGATAATGATATAACGCAATATAACCTAACAAAAAATGCAAAGTTGATTTCACACATTTCACAACAAAAGTGCTATTTTTTGTCAACAAAATTATTAAATAAACAAATTACAAAGGGAAATGTCTGAAACAGTAAAAAGTGTGATAACTAACAGGGATCGCGGTTGCCTTGGTTGCAGATTAGTTAGTGGTTGTGGTCTTTTTGGCTCTGGAATTTATGTTTCGTATCACTCAAAAAAGTTTCAAAAGCTTCCTGGAAAGACGATTATGTTCGCTGTCGGTGGAAGTAAGTAAATAATCAGCCTTGAATAATAATATTACTTATATGCTTATATTAACCGAAACAATCCTCAAAATAAGGAAAATTGTCGATCAAGATGCAGAGGTTATTTTTTCGAATTATATTTCACTGTAATTTCTATCATTTATATCGACTTTAATGACTTTAATTAAGAAATCAATATTTCTTTTATTTTTAGCTCTAATGGCACTTGGTACGGCGAGAGTTTTAGATTTACCACCTTTCCAGAACCAATTTAATCACGAATAAGGACGAAATGTTGAAAACTGGATAGTTTGGAATACTTTGTTAATTTTGGACCTGCAAATTCTTCTGTTTAATTATGAATGCTTTTTTATGTGTAAATGAACTATTATGAATAAAAATATATGCTTTTTTGATAGATTTTGTATCATCTATATTTTAAATTTTCGCGCCCTTTTCTAGTTCATAAGTCCAATATATGGCGCTAGTCTCGCGATTAAAAGGCGCAAGCGTAGTCAAATTTCCTGAATTTCGTGTTGATAAATTGGTAAAACATATGGGATATGGATGTAAGAATCGTGAAAACCTTCGTGACGCACCAAATTTTGTGTCCACGTAATTTTTTGAGATTATAAAAGCGCATGAAATAGCACTATCACGTCAGAAACTCAGAAGCACTCAGAAGTGATCAGAAGTGATTCAGATACGTTCTTAATACGAAGAAGTATTTTGTTCTCGAATTATTTAGTGATATAAACTTATTTCAACAATGTGAGTGTGATTTACATGATTTTAGCATCTGTCATTCCTCGTCTTAGAATGAGTCTAATTTTGTTATTTTAGAGCTTTTTTGGCAAAATTTACTTCTATCTTATGAAATTCAATCTAATTATCTTTTTATAAGTATTTGACAATTGAAATCTAAATTAACTTTTGAGCTATTTTGTAAGTTTCTCGATTTTGAGGTTATGTATCTCGATTATTGTATTTTGGAGCTTTAGAGGAATTGTGTATAAATTATAATATCTTGTTTTCAAAAATTAGAATAGCTACTTATCTAAAATTTTCAGTCTAATAATTTCGGATACTTAAATTTTTCTATTTTAAATGTTATTAAAAATAAAAAGCCCGAATATTTTTGGCCTTCAAAGTAAAAATATTTTTAATATTCTGAGCTGAATATTTTTTTTTGCAGATAAATTCGGAATGGAATTTCCAAATCTGGGCGAGCACTGTTCGGAGAAAACTTGCAATCGACTCGACTTTCTCCCTTTGCGGTGTGACGCGTGCAAGTCAACTTTCTGTACTGATCACATATCTTACCTTCATCATTCCTGCCCCAGCGCCTACAAGAAGGACGTCCAGGTTCCTGTCTGTCCTCTGTGCAATGCTCCAATTCCTTCAAAAAGAGGCGATCCTCCCGATCTTGCAGTCAATCAGCACATGGACAACGATTGCCAAATCCAAAAGGACCGAAGAAAAGTTTTCACCAATAAATGTTCCCAAAAGGGTTGCAAAATCAAGGAAATTGTCCGAGTTAGCTGCACAGAATGCTCTCAAAATTATTGCCTGAAACACCGACATCCCACAGATCACACTTGTCCTGGAAAAGAAGCAGCGATTAGAGCGAAACGACTGAACGCTTTAAATGCCAAGGGTCAGAATAAAAATAAGACACCACAAAATGGAAACAGTATCTGGAGCTTTAAAAATATCCAGGAACAAATGAGTGAGGATGAGGCACTTGCGAGAGCTCTTCAGGCTTCTTTGCAAGATCAGGAGAGAACTCGGAGGCAGGAACTTCAACCTGTGCCTTCCAGCAGCAGAGACAGATGTAATCTTTCGTAAAATAATCAATCTTAAATAATAGGTTTCCTTAAACCTCTATTTAATCTGAAAGTTATTTAACTATCGCAGAAGGTATTTTATAAACCAATTAACGGGAATTTGAGGAGAATTGTCTCTTATTGAGAATCTAGAATTTGTTAGGAAATAATTGAAATTACCAGACATATGAATTCAAATTTTAGACACCAGAACTTTTTAATACTTTCATTCATATTCACGATTTTAATTCTCTAGGTGTAATTATTTCTATGAAAAGTTATTTGGAATTCAAAGGCAGAAATTACTGAAACCACAGCTACATACTTATATTAAGTTTTGCAGAGCCTTGTACAAACTATCAGCAATAAATACCTATTTTGATCACGAGAAATGCTTTGATAAAAAATTGTAGATTAACGAGTCCACTTAATCCGCTTTTCGCTTTTGAAATTCCATCTCAAAATTTGAGGCATTCTAGAAATGAATTCTCTACGAATCCGCTTCAAATGTCAATTATTGAGATTTTGCTCATAAAATATGTAGACATGAAGATTGCTAAGCAGTCTTTTTGAGAGAATCTTATAAACACAATTTTTAGATAAAGTAATAATTAAGACGCGTTAGTCAAGTCTAGAGACATATATTTAATTATATTTATAATGTCAAAGTTGTAATTTTTCAGAAAAACAAATTGTATTTTTTTTGCATAAAATTTGACTGAATGACGTTCCGATTCGCATAAAAAATACTGTGATAATAACATAAGATACACTGTAACCTTTTTCCTTCTTTCAAATTTCAATAATAGAAAAATTATAGGATATTTTTGAAATAGCTTTCTCAACAATGTATTGTATAAATTAATATTAAATAATTCTCTACGATTTTAAGACTCTTAGTGTTGTTGACCTTTGTTAATCTTGATGCATTGAAAACGATTTTCACGAATTTTTAACTCGATGCTTAATTTGCCACATTCCTAAAAAATAAGCTACACAAAAATCTATAGCCCATTTAATTTGTTATTTTAATAAATATTTATTATCTCTATTTGGTGTTTCTTTATTTACCAATAAAAAAGTATTCGAAAATCAGAGATAGTTGCTACCAAAATTTATTAAGACTAGTTTAATAATATCGTAAATTAATTTTTAAAGTATTAAAGTATTACAAAATTATTAATCAGCACATTCTCTCAGCACAAAGAAAAGAAAAGCTATTTTTAATTAAATTAAAAATAAATATTTCGATTTTAGAATCCAACTTTTCCCAATTTTGTATCCGTTTTGGGATTGGCAGTAATAGTTTGAACGCTGACGATCGCTTCGTTAATTCTAGTTTGCAAATCTCTGAGATCTTGAATGTAAAGGAGGTTGAGAATTTTCGCAGCTTTATTCAAAAGCGGATCTCCTAAATCGGGGCCGAATTTGAAATCCAAGACCGGAAATGGTTTACCTTTTGGAATAAAGGCACTCGGATTTTGAAGGACAGTTGGACTTAATTTTTTACGAACAAATTTACTGCAGGCTTCCAAAGTTACCAAGTGATCCGGATGTTCCTGAATTGAGAGAAGCTTCGCCAAGGAATTTACTCCTTCCTTAAATTCTTTACTGTCAACTAAAAAAGAATGAAAATTCAGATTAAAAAAAAGAAAGTTTTCTAATTTAAATCATACAATTATATATAAATCGAGTTATAAATCAACTTGGATTGATGCTCACAATTCAAATTGTCCAATGGGTTCGTGGATTTAACAGTTGGAGCTACAACCTCGTTCTTTTTGTTTAACTTGTTGCTCAGAACGTCTTGATACATTTTTTCTGGAGAAATAAAACTTAGTTAGTCTATAGGGTTGGAAATTAAAATATGTAAGTGGATTTTTAAGAACTTACGATTATCTTCATATTCGTATCGAATTGCTTGACCGATGAGCCATTCCACTCTATCTAGCATTGCCGTGGCCTTGATTATGGGACAGCCAACATCTTTGCAATACTGATTGAAGACTTGAGGCCATTCTTCAGATTCGATTTCCCGCAGTGATTGCCGGTCTTCTACTTTGTGGTGTCGAATTTTTTGATCTTCGAGCCACAAAACCAAGTTTCGAAGTTGTTTCGGATCTGGAATTTACAAAATATCTTGTTTTAAATACAACCCTATTAGAACAAATAATCTCTTCAAATTTTAATTGTTTTGACAATTTTAACTTAGTTTAAAATGTATTTAGTTCAAATTAATCCCTTTAATTCCAATTTTCCGAATTCGAGGTTATAAGGCAAAAACAATTTCGAATTTCTTGATGTAAATATTTCAGTACAAATAAATTTTAATACTCTATTCTTGAGACCTGAACGTTTCATTAAAATGAGTATAGAAAGGATCCCTAAGAAACACTAAAACCCAAAATTAAAATGTTAAAAATTTCTAACCTAAATTTAAAAGCCGCAAACTTCAAAAGCTTACCGCTTATGTTAACATTCTGCCAATTTTCATAATTCAAAGCTTTGAGCTTCCTTCGAAACATTTTAACACTTTTCCAAGTTTAAAACTTTGCATAAAAGTGCAGTAAATTTATGTTTTTGTACGAAGCAACGAAACCGAACACACTGATACACACACGTTGGCATGCACTAATCTCTGACTCTGAAGTCTGACATGCCCAGCTACAGAGCATGCATGACACATCGATGATTAGCACATTAGCCAGAAAGCTTTTGCTGTTGGGTTTGTACGAGAATATGTCAATCAATTTTTTTCTAGATTTAAGTTTAGTTTTTTAGGTCGATTAAAAATTAAGAATCAGGATGTCAGATCCACAATTAGTAGAAGAAAGCTCACTCGTTAAATTAGCTCCAAATTTAGAGAAATTGATACTCTCACTTGACAATAATGCAAACCATCACGATTATCTTGTTGCTGTTGTTATTGTTGTCTTGGCCGAAACTGGATTTTTTATTCCTCCCGAAGAAGATCAAGAAGGGTAAGTTTATTTTCTACTTTTCATTTATATTACTAATTAGAAAAAATAGGCTTATTTTATAAATCAGGAAAAAATGGTTCGAAAACAATTTTTCTTCAAACCAAATTCTTTAAAAAATATTCAATAAATATTTATTTATTATATTTGCAAATAAAAAAACGCAACATTAATTCAAATCTTTGCAAAACTCAGAACCTGTAAATTATTTTTATGTTTTTTTGCAATATTAAATGTAACTATTGCAAAAAAAGCAAAAATTCTCATTCTTTGATCAATATTTTTAATCCAATTGATAAATAAATATCAAAACGTGTTTTTTTTTGGTTATTTGATTTTAAAACTAAATTAGTTTTGGTTTTTATTATAGATGGAAAATAAATTCCCTTCGAATTCCAGCGAATTGGAAATCAGATGGAATATACCAGCTTTCATTTCAATACAACATTTGTCGTGTACTTACTTGTAAATTAATTGGAATCCCAACAGGCGACACAATAATTTTGAATTTTTGCAACGGTACCTCTCGTTGTATCGCTTTTCAGACTCTGAAATATATCAACCCACATTCCAGTGATATCAGTGGAAAATTTTGGAATTTAAAGGAATTTTCATTCAGGTTCAATTCTTATAAAATGAATAATTATATCCCTGGAAAGCAAACTATTAAAAATATGTCTTTGATTCTTTCAAACAAAATTTATTTTGAACCCTAAATTTTGCTTTCCAGAACCCTTTACAAAAATTATGTTTAATTCATATGTTTATAATTCTTCAGATTGAAGAACGAATTACTGACTCCTTTGAGAGTTGAGCTTCTAACCAAATTTGGATATCCGAATCCAAGTCTTCAAGGCCTTCCAGAAGAACTAAAAATCCATATTTTTCGATTACTAGACCCAAAAAGCAGAAGAAATCTTTCCCTCTGTTGTCCTCAATATTCCCAAATTAATTTGGAAAGCAGAGGGCATAGTTCTAGACTTCATGGCCGCTCCTGGTAATTCCATTAATTAATAATTAATTAATTCACGTAGAATTCTAATCGTGATATTTTCTACCTTAATATTAAAAAGTAATTTTTACAAAAAGTGTTCATTTGTATCTCCAAATCTGTACAAAATTTAGTTTAGTAAATAAATAATAATTTGCAATTTTCAAACTTTGAATATTTTCTTTTTTATATTAAAAAGAATATCTTTCCTTCTACGATAAATAATTTTAAAAATTCTTTGTAAAATACAACGAATAAAGTTTTCTGTTGAACGAAGAATATCTTTTATTCGGCAATTGTTAATCACAATCCTCTTTTTTCATTAATAACTTATAGCACTTGACTTTGGGTAGTGTAATTACTATTTTAATTAATAGTTCGGTAATAAATCTATTTACAATCAGGGACTAGAAATATTTTGAGTTATGAGATAAGTAAACAGCACATAGTAGAGTTTTGCTCATTGTTACGACATAAAACATTTTACATTTCACAATAAGATCAATAATTCTTCAATATCAATAAATATTAACTAAAAGCCAACAATAATTCCCAGTCAATTTTAAGAGGTTCGTATCTCACAAAGACTCGAAAACACTGAACGAAGACAATTTACGAAAGCCATTCAACTATTCTAGAATGAATTTTCTAAAGTCTAATTTTGCACTCAAATTTCATTCTGGAACTATTTCGGAACGACACTATTTTAATATTAATAATACGAATTAATTACTTTAATTTTCAGCTAATTTAAGTATAGCAAATTTGATAATTTCACAAGGTTCTTTTTCAAGCATCTTGAATTTGAATCATTCGAGAAACTAGAAATTGATTTATTTTCAAACTAGTTTGATTTTGAATTATTCATTTTTAACTAGATTTAAAATTCTAATTATAAATTGTAATTTGTAATTTACACAGACAATTTTTCCTCGAGATTTTTTTCGACAAATTCGAATCTCGTTTATTTTAAATCTTAACTTATCGTTATTTGTTATTATAAAAGTAGCAAAATAACTGGATCAAGGCAGAGCTGAATTATTATGGAAGGCTGTGAGATCAATTATCTCAGCGTGAAGTTTCGTTCCGAAATTCTGAGCACCCACCTCAGTAATCTCCATTCAATAATTTTATAATTTGATAATTCGGTCAGCAAAAAATGATAGAAAAGCTTATATTTGTTATCAAGCTCGAAAGGCGATAAAGTGATGAGATTGGAAGTGCGATTCTTATTTCTATGGCTAGTGTCTTTGGATAGAGTTCTAAAGATTGCCAGATTTATCTTAAAATTGTAATTCAACATTTTCAGAATCAAAAACTTCAAAAATTAAATGGCTTTAAAATTCATTTCCGATTAAATAAATTAAAACCTATGATTAATAGTAATTACAATTACAATTCAATCGATAATCTATTTTTAGAACTCTATGTACAATTTGTGTCGAAAAAAATATACAAAAAGAGATGGTCGCTTAAGAAACTAATTCCTCTCATCTTAGGAGGAATTTTAATTAATAGTCGATCATTAATAATTAATAATTTATGATTAATAATTATAATACAAATAATATCACTATGTGAAAATCGTGAGCCATCCTAACAAGTTTTAAGTTATCTCTTTTGTACTCAAATTTGCAAATTCTCTTGCTGAATCACTAATGAAAATCCTCTCTCAAAATCACACAACAAAGAGCGAATTTAAAATTTCGCCCACACGCATCATTTATATCACATCCTCTTCAACTTACAATCTATCTTATTTTAATTTATTCATTATAATTATATTATAAATATCAACTCGGGATTTAATTTCGAGTCGCAGAGAGACTTTCCTAGAATAACATGCACATTTTAATTAGGACAGTTTGAAATTTTCATCTCTACTTATTTTTCAAAATAAAGAGTACTTGTAATATTTGGACGTTTTAAAATTTGGATGTAACCTAATTCCAAATTCACGCCCTTAAAAATTCAAAGTCTACCAAAATATTTCCTGAACTATTTCTGCTGATATTTTTCCTAGTTTTTCATTCTAGTCTAATGTCCTTCCTAAAGTACTTCTCTAATCTAAACCAACTTTCGGAGTTCTGAGACGACAATCTGATGCCTTTCTCTTCGAAAAAACACTCAACAAGTTTTGAAGTGACAAATTGTAACAGAAAATCGTAATTTTTAGGCGCAACTAAATTCCTAGACTATTTGTGGAATACAACGGATGAACAATTAAACGTCGTTAAATATCTCGAATTATTAGCGAAAACGGTAATAATATATGGAATAAAAATACTTTGCAATAATTCAATATTCAAATAACCATCTGTTGTAAAGCCTTTTTTCTGGAAGATACCATTTAGCCCTTTCGTTGTCTATAATAAATTCTCGCGGCGAGTCTGAGAAAAAAATCCATTCGATGTTGTCACAAAAATGTCTCTCTTTTCCGCCAATCAATCACTTGCTCAAGCTTAAAGCGATTTTCTAGCGCGTTCTAGTTTATTATCTCAATGGACTTTGTCTTACTTTAATTAATTTGTATCACTTAAGCTCAAAAATGCCATTTTTCTGCTTTTCATCGTTTAGGTACTTTGGGTGTTTTGTTTATTTTATTCATTTTATTTACTTTATTCTGCAAAAACTATCGGTTTTCTGGATTGTTGAGTTTTGAGCGAGATTTAAGAAGCGTTAGAGAAATATTTCGGATAAAAAAAAACTATCAATATCTCATCAATATTTTCTTTTATCAACATCTGCTTTTATCGATTAGTAAATATCTCCTTTTCGGTTTGATCACACAATGAATTCAAAATACATATAATGGAAAAAGCTCCCAGGCTTTTTCGGGAACGAGTCCCATAAAAAGACAATATTTTCACATTTAATTTAATACTTAGTCGGCGAACGCAGCCGATTTGACTCGAGTTTAAAAACCCTCAAAATGAGGAACGAATTATATAGTATGAATCGAGAGAAAAAACGTGTATTTTGTACGTCCGACTTCAGGTAAAAACTGTTCGTAAGAACAGTAAACAGAAACAGTCTTTTCGCTTGCACAAGAAATCGACAAAAAAATAGAAAGCTTGCCTTTCTTATAGTGCAAAATTGATTGACGAGCGCGAAAAGAAAAATTGGTATAATTTACAATAGTCCGAATATAAAAGCCGCTAGACGTTTCTAGTTTAGTGCGCTTGTCTCGATTTTTTCCTAAAGATTTTGGGTTCAAGTTCTGACGTCAAAATTCAATCTTTTAATTTTATGCGAAAAATAGATATTTTTCGCCCTGTACACGTACTTGTATTTGAGAAATAAATACCTGCACAAAGGAAAAAATATCTAATTACAATATTTTTATTAAGTAAACTGAAGAGGAATTTTAAGATTAGAACTTGGTGCCAACATCCTTAAGTATTCAGGAATATGTTCCTTTACTAAATTTAATAAAAAAGACGCTCAGTGACTGTAAGAAATGGAGCTTGTGCTCTCTGAAAATTTGCGAGAGTCGAGTTGTGAGCAAGAACTCTTTCTCGCGTGATTTTTTAATCAGAGACTGACGTCTCCATACTCGCGGTTCCATTTTTCGTAGGCGGCTAAACTCGAAGGTGATACCGACCTGCGAATTCGTTTAAGAGAATCCAGAAAGTCCTTTATTGTTATGTTACGTACGAGGTTTAAGTCTACTTCCTTCACTTGCTCTGGGTTCAGTTCTACAAAAACAGAGAATTCACTAATTTAAAGTCTGTTAATCTTCTTCTTTTTTCATTTAGAAACTTTTAGGATTAATTTTAAATTAGTGCTGACCTCGAATCGGTCCAAGGGCCGCGTCCTTGGCCAATCCCGTTAAATCGCTTCCGGAATATCCCTCGGTCAAAACTGCCATTCGATTCAATTCTTCATCAGTCAGAGGATCATTGTGTTTCCCCAAAAGTCTTTTCATTAGAACGAGTCTGGTCTTCGAATCTGGCAGCGAGACGTAAACTCGTTTTGTAAATCTTCTTAGAGCTGCTTCATCTAATTCTTGAGGTCGATTCGTAGCAGCCATGACGAGAACTCTCTCTTCGGGATTACAAGGAAGCCCATCAAACTCCACCAGGAACTCAGTTTTTAATCGCCTACATTAACAAAAAAAAAAAAAAATATTTTAGTTGTAAAGCTAAAAAATAAAACAATTTTGTAAAAGTGGTAAAGTCTAAGAAAAAAAGAGGAAAAATACATATATAAGAGGTAAAAGACTCTAAATCCTCTATGTAAATTAAATTTTTTTATTTTTCTCATACCTCGAAGCTTCGTGTTCATTATCTCTGCGTTCGCTTAAAAGTGAGTCGACCTCGTCGATAAAAATGACGGAAGGTTGTAGCTCTCGAGCAATCGCAAAAAGGGCCCTCACCAATTTTTCTCCTTCTCCTACGTATTTGGAAGTTAGGCTCGCCGCTGATATGGAAAAGAAGGTAGCATTACATTGAGTAGCAACTGCCCGAGCTAAAAGAGTTTTTCCATTTCCTGGAGGTCCAAAGAGTAATAATCCTCGGGATGGAGTTCGTAGTCCAGTGAATAATTCCGGACGTAAGGAAGGCAAAATCACCATTTCTTGGAGCGCTTGTTTTGCAGTCTGAAAAAAATTAAACGGTTGTTAAAAAATATTAATTTCATCAAGAATAATTAAATCAATACAGAATATAGATTGAAGAATAAATAAGCAAAAAAGACTACTTCTTGTCCAGCGATATCATCCCACTGGACAGCAGTTCCTCCTTCCAAAATCTCGTCAAGTATAACTTGAGCAAGTTTAGGATCCACTCCTTTTAAATTTGGAACCTTCCTCGTCGGAGTTCCTCGACTGCTATTTGTAGCACCAGGTGTTCCAGGTCTTCTAATCGGAGATCCGTTCCCAGGAACGGACAATTGTCTCTTTACAGAAGGTGGCGTCGAACAAGGTTTTGTTGGTACAACTCTATGGCTAGGCAAAGAAGGCGTCGATCTTCCCATACTTCGAGGCAAAGTTTGACTTTTGCTTATTACAGCTCCCGAAATTCGTTTCCCTGGTGTCATTTTTCTTCCAGAAGCTGAAATCATTTCATTTCATTACTATTCGATTTTCTTTAATTTTCTAACATTAATATTTTCGATCCGATTCAAAATCGGAAACTTGAACTGATTTATTTTAAATCTAGGAAATATCTAAAGTGATTTTTAAGTTAGGTAAGATTTTGATTATAGTGGGTTTCAAGATACTTGTGCAATTTTTGACTACGATTTTTATTTTTAAATTAATTAATAAGGAGCTTTCGAACTTGGATCCTCTAAAAAAATAATTCAAGTTCAATTCTATTCTAATTTCAATTCCAGGCTCTGTAATCACAATTCTAATTCCTCACCTAGTTTAAATTCTAACCAAGACCAGCTTTGAATAAATTTGCCATTGACAAAATGTAAAACAGCAATCATGCAAGTGAAAAAAATACTTTGCGGTGCATTGTGAGAAAATTAGAAATAAAAAATGGAGAAATAAAAATAAAATGTAATGAAAATACCTTCGGCAGTACGAGCATTAGAGTTTTTCGGAGATCGAGGCCTTTGAGGAGGCTTCGAAATTTGAGTATAAGAATTTTGCCCAGTATTTAGTGTTTGTGTCTGTGGTTGTGTGTGATGTGTATTTTTAATTTGATTTTTTTGTTTGTGATTGATTTGTAAATTTCGCCTTGCTCTCAAATAATTTCCAGGACGTTCTTCGGAAACGTCTTCCGTTTCTTGTTCTGATCCGTGACTCTCTTCGGTGATCTCCATCTTTTTCAGCTCGCACACACTCACTACAAAAAAAAAAAAAAAGAAAACATTCTCTGCCATGCTGCACAAGACTACACCAATTCAATAATGTCAATGGCATTTACTTTTATGATTAAAATACAATATTTTGTTAATTTCAGATTTTAGATTCAAACTTGATTAAAAATTTAAATCTCTTGGATAGATCTCACTTTTTGTATGATATACCTATAGAAGTAAAATAAATTAATATCGTAGAAAATCAGAAAAGCTTTGAAATTTTGATTTAGAAGACTGGAAATAAAAAAATTTTGATTCTTCCAAATAGAAAACATTAAAATGTTGAATGAAAATTGATTAAAAATAAAAATAAAACTTACGTCACAAAAAAATGTGCTATAAGTCGCCTTCTTTAAATACAATTCTGAGCAAAGGTCAAGATGACCTGACCTCTAAAAAAATGATGAAAAAGAAACTGAGAAAATCCAATCACAAAGCAGAATATCGAGAATCAATTATTAAAATTATTCTTAGATTCTTCTCAATTTAATTTAAATCCGTGATTTGAATAAAAGATTAATCTTTAGAATTACAGTCTGAAATCGATTTATAAATTTACATATTATGTTCCTCATTTTCATTCTAAGCTTCATTAAAAATAAATTCTATTGACTAATATTCTAAAATAATTTGCGATTCCATTGTATGTAAATATTGAAATACATATTGTTTTCTGATTTCCGAAAACAAATAAAAATATTCAGCTGTTGATTGAATTTTCTATGAATTTACTATACATTTGGTATATGAAATTGCTTTGATTCATGCGCAACACAAATAGGTCACCTCTTTTAAGAGCACATACATTTAACATCGAGATTTGAAATTAATTTTCTAAATTTAAATAGAAATACAGATCTCCTTTAATAAATACTTTGTATCCTCCGATTTCAGATATTTTTTGCAATTATTCACTTTCCTAAGATTTACACTTGAGTTTCAAAAATTGCTTTAAAAGTATTTTAAAGCCTTTCAAACATTTTCAGACTTCGAACTTTTCCAAACTCATTAAAAAAATAATTTAAATCATAATGAAAGCATTTCTATGTCTCTAAATCCTCTGTACCTACAATTTTAATCTGCAATGGAATTTATTAAATTTGATACAAAAAACTGTATTTTGAGTTCATAAATTTTAATTGTGCTAAAATTAAAATTATTCTATTTTAAAACTTAAAACTTTAAAAGTCTTTAAAACATTGAACTTCAAATTATACAATATAGAAGCCTTCGAATTGAAGTTTCCTATTAAGCAATTCAAATTTCTTAAAATTTAATTCATTTAATTTTGCACGCTGAGAGTTTGGAATTACTTAATTTGAGTAAAAATGTATAGAAGTTTCTGGTTTGAAAGTTTAGTGCCAAAGTTCGAAGCCTTTCTTTTAAATGCATAGGAAAAAAAAAATATCGAGCTCAGTAATTATCATAGATTTGGAAATCGAAGAAAACTAGTTCGAGAAAGCGAGAATTCCAAAAAGGAATCGGTATTTACCGAGAAAATCGAGTCTATCCTTGGCCATTGATAGATTCGTCTGCATTTTTTCGTGAAGTCTTTGAGCCCTTTCCCAGACTTCCCCTCGGCCACCATGACATTCGACTGCTATGCCCTTTTCCAGTTCTCCAATTCCCTTTTTGTAGAGTTCGATTGCCATTTCCTTGTGACCTGAAAAGTTACAAAACACAAGTTGTTATTTTTTTTTTCAACCCGACCACAAGACTTCGTAACAAGTGCATTATGCGGTTCCAAATATGGAAGGAGTCGTTTTCCTTGACTGAGATTGTCAATAGTAGGTGACTTCAAGAAAAAAACTTATGTGAACTTTCATAAGAGAAAAAAATAAAATAAAATGAAAATCTAAAAAGGTCTACAGGTCATAATTTTGAGTTCATCTGTTTTTCGATGATCGTTTAAGTTCTCTTAAATTTAAATACATCAAAGATTACAATTTTGACCAGTATAAGTGCCAATAACGTAACTATTTTTTGAAAAGAAATTTAAAAAATTTTTTAGAGATATTCTGAGGTGAAATTCAACAAGAAATATTCCTTCATTATTCCCGGGTCCACTACAATGTTCAGATGATAAAATTATTAAAAATTAAAAATTCGAAACAAAACAATAACAATAATAAGGCTTAAATTTCAAATATTACCTTCATTTTCTTCATCGATCTTGAGAGCTTTGCTAATAAACTCAAAGGCCCTCCGATGATGATGTTTCTGCTTCGCCAGGAGAGGATCCCCAGGTCCAGGTCCCGGTCTTTTGACAACCTGCGACATTCCTTCCTCTTGTCTCGTCGAAACCCTCAACAAATTTTCTGCGGTTTCTCTATCGACGACAATTTCAATTTGACACGAATTTTTCGTCGCCTGTCTCCTGTGAATCAAATACGAGGTCGAGGCATACAAATATTTGAAAACGATGAACAACTGGTAAATCAGAGACCGGAGGATATTGAACAAAAATATTAGGGGGAAGGAAACGATGTAGAGGTTTCTTTTGTGAATCGAAGGTTGATTTTGACTTCCTTCCCCGAATCGATGGTGGTGATGATGATGATGGTGATTATTATAACTGATCGTCGTCGTCGTCCTGTCACTATTTTCAGCCTTTGTCACGCGCAGCTTCTTCGGGGACCTGCTGCCTGATTTTCGTATTGAACGTCCCCCGCCATCACTGTAAGACATTTCCCGGAACGATTTCTCCGAATGAACCCGGAGCAAGGAATCGCTCCGACATCCCCGTCGTGGACGAGACGAAAAAACGACCTCGTGTTCCCGAATCTTGTCGTCAAAGTCTCCACAGACTAGGAGATTTTCATGATCCTGGTAACCTAACCTCAAAAACAAACGCGCGACTATCGACGCGATGTTTATTTTCCGATCGAAGGCAGCAAATGGAGTAATAAAGTTAGAGACTGTTTTGTGATAAATTCTCTGTATTCACTAGACACTAGAACTCTACGAGGCAAGTCCACGCAGAAGCACTACGATTTTCTACCTCTGTTTCTAGTTTCTATCTCCCTTTCATTTTTGCGGAAATTCTTGGAAATTTTCAGGGTCATTCTTAAAAGTGGGAAAAGTATCAACAACTACTTGGTGTCAAGAATCTCATACTTTGTTGGTTAAACTTACTTTGTTTGAGTTTTCTTCTTTTCGAGAGGTTTTTGACGTTGACCCGTTGAAGACAGTTGAGAAATAACTTTGGATTACTGGATAAGCTTTTGTTTTGTAAAATGCGTTGTTTGCGACTTTGTGTTTGATTCACATGTATACGTTTGACAGGTGTGACAGCTGACAAGCACTGACAAGTGGAAAAGAAAACAAAGAGGCGCTGTTACCGGAATTTCAAACAATTTCAAACAAGATTATACATACGTACTAATATCTTTGTACGCATATACGGACAGAGATTCTGATACGGATTACGGATGCATATTCATGTGTAAATGATAAAGACGTATCTGCAGTTCAAATAAGTCATCTGTCACATTTTCGTTTTTGAAATAAAATTCATAAAGCTCTTCTTTCTAGTTAGGTTCGTAACATTTTGACGAATTTAAATTTTTTGGACTTTTGTTTATTTAATTTAGAGGCTATTTTTAAAATAATTGTATTTATAATACAATTTTTATACGGTTTCTAATATTTATCAAAATTATTTTTGAAATTGGTTTTAAAGGATTTCCAGATATTTTAAACGATAAAGGTATTCCAAAGGATTATAGGGATTTATATAGAGATCCTAGGACTTCGAAAAGGGAAAGATTTCAAGGGATTTTAAACAATAACTAGTTTATTAAAAGTTAAGAATTCAAAAACAAAATTTTTTAGTTTTTTAATATTGTTTTAATTTTAATTAATTTTTCTATAGAATACTCACATATTTATTTTTAAAACTTATATAAATTATAATTAAATACATAGTTTTACATTTTTCCTATTTTCCAAATAATTTTATACCAAGTATTTTATAAACAGTCATTTATTTTTTACACAATTTAAAAATCCCGTATTTTAAATAACTGTTCTCAACACAATCCTCTCCTTTTCAGACCACGTTGAATATACAACGAAGGATTTTGAGCCACCCAAATTCTAGCTTCCTCGGGAATGACTTCCCACATATCCTGCAAAATTTTTTCATAAACACTATCCCCGCCAGCATCAAATAAGAAACTTTCATCATCAATCCTATTTAAAATACTTCCCACCAAAGACCAGAAAAATTTGTTTTTCAAAATTCGATACGCTTTATTCAATTCCAAGGCTCGATCCAACGCTCTTATAAAAAATTCCTCAAAGGGAAAATTTTTCAAAAGTGTTTCCCACAAGGAAAACGAATAAAGAATCGGAAGAGCCTTCTTTATTTTTAGTTTAGTTATCATAAAAATAAGGATTTCAGAAAATCCTCTTTCATTTTTTTCTCGGTCAATTGCCAGCATTAAATCCTCGAAATCTCTCTCTTGTGGCCTTTTATCTAAGATATTCCAAAAATACTGGACAGCCAATTCTAAACCTTCAATTATTGCTCCTCTATACATATTTTCCTCGATACTAAAACTCTCGTGACAAAATTCAAGCCAAGACATTTTTCTGTGATAAGTTTTATCCCTTTTCAAAAGTCCAGCACGTCTTAATGTTAATATTTTTTCCCATTCTTCAGAGTGAATAGAAGAAACGAAATTTTCTTGTATTTCTTCACCCAACTGTTTTTGCCAGTAAATTATGAGATTGTAAACTGAAAATGTGTAAATAGTTTTTGAATAGAAATCGTTTTTCTTAATCTCATCTGGAATTTCACTCCATAAAATCGGAACATATTCTTCTAGGCAGAAAATACAGGCTACATTAAAAAGTTGAGGAGTTTCCAATATTTGGTGGTAATACCAATACTTGAAAATCCTGACTTTATCTATTGTCCCATAATAGGTCCAGAAAATATAATTAGTACAATTTATTGTAAATTCTAGCGTCCTTGTAATAAATTTCGTCCACTGGAATATTTGGAATCCCATAGAACTGATGAAGTGCTTTAGACTGTTGATTAAAAAATTTGGTAAATGTAAATTATTGATCAGGGATAGTACTTTTTTTGTTAAATCACAATTCCAAGTTCTGATCAAGATGTCCTCTTCGTTTGGAGAAAGTTCTTGAAAAAAGATGCCAATCTTATGCCTTATGTCTTTTTTTTCCCAGAGGGATGCGGCGACTTTTATCAGACAGAGGCGCTGGAGATGTATTTCAAATTTGAAATCTAACTTCAAGTTGTCGTCCATTTTTCTGAAATTTCAAATTGAAGTTTTCAATTTCTGTTATAATCTTATAATCTATGAAATAATAATTTCAAAATACCTTTTTTTTATCCTATTAATAATCAGAAGCTGTTTTTTTTTTCAAATCTAGGGTCGACTTTATCACCACTGTGAAAAAGATGCCAGGAACCTAAAAGAAGTCCACAAAAAGCAGACTGTATTTAAAATTTTGTAGTTTTTATTTTTCCGACAACTCTAACCAGTGGAAATTTTTTAATCTTAAATTTCGAAAGCTTTGAGATTGTGATGGATTATAATTCCTAAAATAAAATTAACAAAAATTCTTGTAAGCCAATTTATTTTAGCAATTTTACATACAAAAATCTCTATTAAATCTAATTTAGAACAACTTGTATACGCTGTTATTACAATAATCAGCTTTTAAACTTGATCTTTCGTCCTCCTCAAGTTCAATTTCGTCCAAAAAATTATTCAAATATTCAACTGGTATATGCTGTTATTACAATAATAAGCTTTTAATCTTGATCTTTCGTCCTCCTCAAGTTCAACTCCGTCCAAAAAATTATTCAAATATTCAATTTGCCGATCTGACAAAACCAAAAATGCGGAAGGATAAAATAGAGTATAATCCGACAAAAGACTGTATATTGTTGAATAACGTTTCGAGCGAAATTCCTCGCTATTTAAAATAAATTGTAGATTCTCGATATCTTCCATTTGAAGCAGCTTTAACAACAACGCCACGAACTCAATATACCAAAACTTCTCCTCTACAAGCTTAGCACAACTAGGAATTCGGTACCAAGTTTCACGTAAGAAATTCTGATAGACACTATTTTCTACACTACCATACAATTCAAATTCGTGGCTCATCAATTCCACGATTTTTTGTAGCAAATATAAAAAACTTAATATAAATCTATTCTTATCATTCGAAGACGAGTAGGATTGACATATTTTATCTAAAAATGTCAAGTAAAACCCATCCCAGGGATGATTACGCAATAATATTAAAAGCCCAAAACATCTGTTAGCAGAAAAGTCGTACCTCTTTTTCATAAACATTTGAATGACTAAAAAAATAATAAGGTCAGAATACTCTGGTATAAATTTTTTCTGTAACATGTAGCTTACAGTCCTTGACTGCATTATTTGTCTCTTTTGCCTGTTTGATTTATTCCAAAAATATCGTACAGCAATTTCCTGACCCTGCTCTAATGACATATGAATAACACTTTTTTCAAAACCGCGAGGATCACGAGTCACAAATCTTTTCATCGATTGACGCATGTTATATTGTTCTAATAATTCGTACCTGCTTCTACCGCGAAAACTATTCAAGGCT
Organism: Synergus coniferae; assembly: GCA_032164275.1. Classification (NCBI taxonomy): domain Eukaryota; kingdom Metazoa; phylum Arthropoda; class Insecta; order Hymenoptera; family Cynipidae; genus Synergus; species Synergus coniferae. Next base: position 2,375,683 of record JAUEJJ010000039.1, read on the forward strand.
GTTCTAAATTCTTGATCCGCAGACAATTCGAAATATATGTTATTTTGCTCTAAAATATGTATCCAGTAAACTATGTGGCAAAAGTTGGACTTTGTATAAATCGTCTTTATGTAAAATTCACTTTCCTTTACATGTCTTGGAATTTTCTTCCAGAGAATAGGAATATAATGTTTCAGATAGAAAATGCAGGCAACATTAAATAGCTCATTATTTCTTAATCTTCCTTTCTCGACCCAAATTTTGAATATCTGCACTTTGTTCAACTCTCCATATTGGGTCCAACATAAATCCTCGATGCAAATTGAACTCACAGGTAGTTTATTGTCGATATAATTTATCCAAAAAATTAGTTTTATTCCCATGGATCTCGCTATGTGTTTTAATTTGCTACTGAATCTTTCTGGCAGTGGCAAATATTTGATAAAATTAATTACTTCTTTCATTAGATTATTCCAATGGAGTCTTTTCAATTCTCTAGAAAGTTCTGATCTTTTATAGATTTCTATTAGAAAATATTGGATCTTCTCATTTATGTATTTACTTTCCCAGAGAGATGAGCTGATTTTTACCATGCAGATCTGCTGAAGATTTATTTCGAATTTGAAGTCGAACAGATTGGCTTCTTCCATTTTTGATTTATTATCTGGAATGAATAGAGTTCCATGGATATTCTGATTTGATCATTTTAATTAACTGTATTCTAAATAAAAATATTTAAATTTCGTGTACGAAAATTTAAAAGTGTTGTGTTGAAGTTTTAATCTTAAAATTCCGTCTCTTTATTTTAATAAAGAAATATTAGAATTAAAATTTGAAAATGTTAAATTTTAAAGCCTGTAATTGAAAAAAATGACGTAAAATACAAAATTTTACCTCGTTTTTTTCGTTGGTAGTAGGATCACCTACTACCAACTTCTGCAACTGCAAAAATTTACCATTATGAAGTCCATGTATTTCGTCCGCTCTTAGCTTTGTAACATCAATCGACTCTATATAACTTGCTTCTTTGCCTACTTTCTTATCAAAAGCATTTGCCTTAGTATTAATCAATATCTTACTGTCATTAAGTCATTAATATCAAGACTTGGCACTGATATCATACACCAATTAGGTGTACCTTTTTTTGCAGTTACTACTGATTTATCAGTAGTAACTATAAAAAAATTTAATTTATAACCAGTTTTCTCCAGTATCTTAAACACTAATTTTAAACTGAAACTTTCGCTTTCTATGTGAAAAAATATCTTGTCCATTTTTAGCTCGGACATCAATTCTGTATAAGGTAGAGTCAATTCAAAAACCTTTAGGCCTTTCTGGATTTTTCACATGTACATAATTTTCATTTTTGTTTGGAATAATGTCATGATTAATTAGCAACTCTATTAACTCTGGCTTTTGCTGATAGGGCATTTTTGTGTACCATAAGATGTTATAACAATGGCAACCTTGAACTTAAATTCATTACTGTGAGTACTACGCATTTTTTATTTCTTTTTTAAAAATACTCAAAACTCTCTTATGAAATACTCTGGTTTTCAGTACCAACCTTAAAAAAGATTTCCTTATGAGGTATAGTCATTTGGTTCAGTAAAAATACCAATATCTCTACATATTTCTCCTTCTTATAGAGTGATATATCTTCATCTATATTTGCATAATTATTATATCGCATTATCGCGGTGCGAGCGCACTTTAACACATTCCTATCCCTCTCCTCTTCGTTTATCTTGTCCCAAAAATACTGCGCAGCAATACTATAGCCTTCATGTACTGATAACTTCAGCATATTTTCTTCTATAGAATGATCACGGTTATATAGAAGATGATACATACGTTCTCTTCCAAAATTTTTTGCGACTATTTGAAATTACTCTATTAATCGATTGACATCACCATCTCTGGAGCATTCCCAATATGCTAATATATGTCGATCATTACACTTATATATGTCGTTATAACTGTTATCTTGTATATCCTTTGGTATCTTTTGCCACAAATCATTCACGTGTTCTTCTAATAAATAGCTACATTCTATATTATAAACTTTAGCAACATTAAGAATTGAATTACCTAACCAAAGTGATATGAAAATCTTCACTTCATCTATAGTTCCATAAGGTGTCCAGTATATTTCATTCACCTAATCTATCGCACTTCCTCCTGTGCCGTATTGTGATTCATTTTCATACTCAACGTATAAATAACAATGATATATCCTTTCCCCTATCTCTTTTATAATATGCACTAATTCACCTTCTAATTTTGAAGGTAATGCATTTTGCTTCAATTCTTTCAACACTGTCCTAGTTAATCTATGCCATTCATCTCTAGCTTCACATTTGCTTAACTTGCCACAGTTACCAAAAAATTCCCTTACCCTGTCTTTTACTTCTTTTTTTCCCCAGAACGATAAAGCAACACTTAGTACCACCCTGTACCGCAGATTTAATTGCAATTCATACTGCATATTTTAGACCTTAATATTTGACGTAAATTTTAGTGCGAAAAGAGAAAAGACTATAGAACATTTACCTTAATGTGCAAAGCTTATAGAAAAATACATATATTGCTAATCAAATCATTTATTATATATATATATATATATATATATATATATATATGTGTGTATTATATATATATATATATATATATATCGCAGCTCTAAATCAGCATTGTTGCAGGCTAAAGTTTAATTAGCTATTTTAATGCTTTGCTGCAGTGCAGCCAAATTCTCTCTAGAGTCCAGTTGCATTTTCAATTATACTAATATCTAGTCCTTGCAGTAGAAGATTTCTTGCAACTTCTTCCCGTCCTTCTAGCCTACCTTTATCAATACCTTTAATGAAGACCTCTCTTAATTCATCCGCTATGATGCAGTTTTCTCCTCTACGTCTTCAAACATGCGTCTGCCTTGAGATTCTGCTAATGCAATTTTGCTACCTATATTTGCATCTTTATCGAAGATGTAATGAGTGTAGTATGCCACGAGTGTAGTAGGGATTTTGAAAACAAGACCATTAAACTGAAATCAAAAAAAGTAAAAAAAGTATTTTAGAAAGTTATTAACATTCGCAATTTCCCAAATATATTTAATTTCTATATGTAATAGAAAACTTATCTTAGCGAAAGTCTATGAAATCTAGATTCCTAAAAATTATAAATCAAATTAAAATTAAATTAAATTGTAAAGAAATACAATACTAAAATCATTACTTAATCAGCAATCTCGAAAATCCAAAAAGAATAGTTTCAGAAAACTTTTGTGGTTTTTCATTAAGATTAATTGCAGAAAATAAAATTCCCTACATTATCAAATCGCTAACAACATAAAATTATCGACTTCGCAAATCGTGGGAAAAAAAAAATAATTGAAGGGAGTTTTACTTAAGTGAAGTCAAAGAATTTTGGACCCTAGGTAGTGAACGGATTTTTTTTACGATAAATTACTAGATATAAATTTATTGTAATAAATTTTGTTTATCATTATACTTCTTTATGTACAGTTTCTAAAATATAAAAACAAAAACATATAAACAGTTCCTAGCTTACTAAATTAATTAAAATTTCATAATAATAATAATAAAAGCCTGTGTCCCAAAAGGCACCTATATCAAACATTTTGTAATATCTTATTACAAGTTCAAATGGTGCAGATCCTACTATTTTTTGCGCAACATAATTCACCTAGATAATTTAACTAAGAAAACTGAAGTGAAACGTCACTGCACAACTTTGTACTCAACCATGCAAATATGATGAAGTACCTCACATGCTCATAATGCATTATATCCAAATTATATTGCATAACAAATTTGGGGTTAATTTCTAACATTTTTTCCTCGATCAAGTGTTCAATTATCTTCATTTTGTTCAACAACGTGCCTTTGGTCGAAAGTATATTCTTGACGTGAATTATATCAATTGGATTCTTGATCCAAATTGCAATATATCTTAAAAAAGCCCATATTTCTACTCGCATGGACCACGATGTGATATTCTGTTTGGTGCCTGGCTGACAGTTTCAATGTTTTGATACATTCCTCTACACCGTCTATTATTCTATTACATTGAGACATAGTCTGCAGTTGTAACTCTTCGTCGTTTTCGCATCTCTTTCGTAAAAAGTCTAGGATCGTATTTTTATCCATTATTCATTCCTTGTTCTGTAATTCAAATGGTTGTTAATTGAAAAAAAAAAACTTTCCTTTTAACACGTTCGACGCCGAGTGTGATGTTCGCCGAATGTGTTAAGGTCCAAGTTCTAAACTCGAAATTCGATTTCTTCATTTTACTCAACAAAAATTATAACTACATAAATTATTTTTTTCGCTCTGTAACGGTACTAATTTTTTAAATAGAATTGTGCGTATATAGAGCGAAAAAATATCTAATTATAAAATTTGTTAGCTAAATTAAAGAAATCGAGTTTCAAGGTTTTAGAAGCTGAAAATTAGAAAGCTCTCGAAAATTCAAGATTACTATTTATTATTTTTGAAAAATACAATTAAAAGATACAAAATTTAACAATGTAAAGACAACAATTTCAAATGCTAAATCAGTTCTAAATGTCGCATACGGAAACGAAAAATTCCGTTTTTAACTTTAACCTCTCGTCTTCATTAATTGCAATTTCATTCACAAACTTCTCCACTAATTCAATTTTCCTTTCGCTCTCCAAAGTCGCAAAAAGGGACTTTATACACGAAATAAAAGAATTCCTCTTCGAAATCTTCTCCCGAAATCCCTCATAATTAATAATCATTTTCAGACTTTTAAAATCCTCGACATTGAACAACTTTGAAAAAATTAACCAGTCTTGTTTCCCGGCCACCAAAATTTTACTACTCTTAGGAATTTTTTGCCATGTTTCGTGCAAAAGAATTTGATATCTAGTCCCTTCAACATTATTATGTGCAACAAAATATTTGTTCATCATATCTGCAAACAAATGTATCAAATAAAAAAATTTCTTGTCATAATTTTCAAATTCACGATCAGTCGAATTTTCATAAGATTCTATAATTCGATCCAAAACTGGCGTAAAAAATTCTTCCCAGGGCCAATTTTGCAAGAGAATTTCTAATATAAAAAATTCTTCGTATGCAAGATTCATATTTTGTTCAACGCTCAACTTTGACATCAAGAAAATTAAAATTTCCGCGTACTCTGGTTCTTCACTTTTTTCCTTTGCAGCGTGCATGGCAAAGCGAATATTTCTCTGCTGCTGTTCCTCACTTAATTTATTCCAAAAGTATTTAACACCCAACTCCATACCTTCAAGAACCGAAACCCTAAACATATTTTCTTCAATGCTCTGACTACTTGCAAAAATATATAGCCATGCGACTCTCCTCTCGTTAAATTCCTCAACTTCTAAAAGTCCCTCAGCTCTGAGTCTTTCGAGTCTACTTCTTTCAGTTACAGCCATCGACGAAATAAAATTTGGCCATCCACTGTAGAGTAGAATATTCTTAAAGTAGGCAATAAGATTATATTTTGACATTCTGTAAATAGTTTCAGAATAAAAATCGTCATATTTAACGTCGTCGGGTATTTCGTTCCATAAAACTGGAATATATTCTTCCAGGCAAAACATACATGCTAAATTGAATAGCTTAGAAGGTTCTAAAATTTTCTTTTCAGCCCAGTTTTTGAATACTTTTATTTTATCTATCGTTCCATAGTGGGTCCAAAAAATTTCCTGGGCGCAAGTTATCTCGTATTTTAGAACTTTAGTGACGTATTTCGTCCAATTGAATATTTGTAACCCTATTGATTTTGTAACGTGTTCTACGTTATTGCTCATCTTTGATGGAAGAGATAAACTCTTAAGCAAAGTTAAAACTTTTCTTTCCAGTTCATTCCAGTGAATGGAATTGTTTTCTTCTTCGTATCTATTGTATCTTCTTTGGAAAAACAGGAGGACTTTTTGCTTTGTTTCTTCTCTTTCCCAAAGACATGAGGCTATTTTGATGACACAGAGACGTTGGAGATTTATTTCAAAAGTAAAATCGAGTCTAGACTCTTCTTCCATCTCTTTTGGAAATTTATCTGGATGTTTTCGAAACTCTCTTCGTGATCCTTTTCTGGAATCGTTATTTTCATTTTTTAACAATTCTGAAGCCTTGATAATTTAGGATTTCAAATTCAAAAGGAGGGAAAATTCCGATTAAAATTTAAGTGTATATCAATCTCCGATATCAATTTTAAAGACTGAAAATTTCAAAGCTTCAAAATATTTGTAAATGTTTGAAATATAATTTCCAGGGCTTAAAAACTAATTATGAAATATTCTAACAAAGTTAGAAATAATTTTCAATTTAATAAAATGTAATATGAAAATTGTAATAATTAATCATTAAAAAATGTATTATATATACCTTCAATTCTTGGAACAAATGCAGAGTGATTTCCGTTCTTCTCAGTGTTTCAGGTGATACCTTAAACATAAAAAAAAAAACATATTTTCGTAACAAATGTATTCAGGGTTTCTCAATTTTTTTAAATGTTGTTTTAAATTTCAAATTCAGTTTAAGAGTTTAAACTTTATAATTTGAGGTAGTTCTAGAATTAAAACACTTTTAAAATTTAAATTTTAGAATTTTTAATTTTAACAAAAGTTCAAATGGTTCATTTTTGAATAATTAAAATTTGACTCGTTCCACAATAAAGGTATGTATAGTATTTTACGTAACAAGGGGAAAAAAGCGACAATTTCACGAGTGCGAAGTTATAGTAAAGATCTTTGGTTATAGCTGGTTATAGCACTCAGCAATAATTTCAGTTGCAATGCCTGTAATAAAATTATAAACTCAGAAATATTGAAGAACTCCGATACTTTTTGAAGTTCTAAATGATTCTGAATAAAACTGATATTCAAATCACATCCCTATAAATCACTATAAATGCTATAAATGAACACAATCTTTTAGGATACTAAAATTTCTTCAATTTTAAATATTTTTGTATATTTTTTGGTTGTTTTAGGTTAGCATATAAGAAATTGTACATCGTATTTTTTTTCTTTACTCACTTGCTTGGTGGTGAATGATAATTGGGTAAATTCTAGTAGAGTATCGAAATAAAGGAATTTGACACTCTCATCCTTCTTATCTTAAAGAATCTTAGGAAATGTCCGACTCCGAAATTCACCGAAACTAGAATAAAAACCCATTACCCATGAGTTCACACGGTTCACACTTCACATCCTTCACATGAGCAGACATGAGTTAGATCCGTGGTTAACGGTTAACGGTTAGATCATCATGCTCTCTGTTATACCTCTGGTTATACCAGAGTTATACCCTCTGTACTTCTGTAGTTGTCTCATTGTCTGTAGAAATCTTGACGTCGGGTTCCTTACTCAACTACGCATTGGCGC
>JAUEJJ010000039.1:2422876-2441074 GCA_032164275.1 Synergus coniferae
AACTACGCGCGCATAATAACCAATCAGATGTCGAGAGCTCAACGCATGCGCAGTTGAGTAAGTTAAGATACGAGAGATTTGCAGTTAAGATTTGTGAGATTAAATAGTTAAGATTTGGGAGAAATTAAGATTTGAGAGATTTGAGTGTATAATAGATGACGTAATCTCACGCTCGCGTTGCAAAGTGTCGAGTTGTAAAGTTTTGGAAAAAAATGAATGATAAGGATAATTGGACATCCATCATAAGTGCATTATTAAAAAATTGAGGTCTGCATTAATTTGTGTTTACAGGGTTTAACAGAATTTACAGACGTGCAGGTAATTCAACCCCAAAATTCACAAGTGATTTTGAACTCCGCACAAAATGTATTGAAAAAGCTTTTCTGTCAAATTTGGTAAAAGTTCGGTTTTCTAATGCTATTATTAAAAGTCCTAATTAATAAGAAAAGCGAGAAGAAAAGCTTTTTCCATAAATTTTGCGCGCGTTGCTTTCTTGAATCACATCTGGTATAATCAACCAAACTTTATTAAACAAAAAATTTGGTTGAATCAACCAAACATTTGATTGACCATATAGAAATGCTATACGGTCAATGCTATATTTAAAATTTTGGTTGATCCAACAAAATTTTCGTTGAATCAAACAAACTTTTTTCTGAGTGCAGAATTGTCGCTCCCGGATCTATAAAGCCTATTTCGGAAAGTTGAGCAATTCTTCGAGATTGTCGGACACCTCAATCGGGAATCGGGAGTTATGCCATGTTTGACAGAGGAGACAACTCATAGTGAGAATTCGTGGGTGGTGGCTTTTAGCTCATTTTTACCTGGCCAGGGCGTAGATCAAACGACACGGGCCGATCGGTACCTGTAGACGTGTCTTACCAAGTATCTCACGACATGCAACGCCCGTGATTTATTATCCAGTTTCGATGTTTTGCGACGTCGTGTGTCTTTATAGCCTCGAGCTAAAAAGAATTATTCGCGAATGATAGGCCTCCTGATTGAATTGATTTACTATCATTGATCCACACTCTGTGGCGCTAAATTCAAAGAATCTAAGACATAAATCAGAGCGGACTTAAACTTAAAGGATTAATCTCTTGATGAATAAATTGACTTTTGTCACTCCAAGGAATCGAAAATCTACAATAGCAAAAATATATAAGAAACGGTGTCGAGAGCCGCCTTTCGTGCAGAAAGTACAAGAAGATTAATCCAGAATATATATGCACCCACTGAAAGTCAGATTTCTGCTCGACACGAACCCGGTAGAAGCTACCTCATGTAAAATCGTTTGCAATTCTAGCATAATTTGTCCTAAATTGCCGCGATCAAGTTTCTATAGACCCCACCAATAACTCTTTCTTCATAAAGATCTTGAAATATTATCCAAGCGAACCATTATGAATAATTTCACACACCAATTTCTTATGTAAATTTTAATCGTTCTCGAGACTGTTCATATACTAATTGCTTGCACGAGAATTCAAAAATCGTCTTTCGGCAATATTTGCGAGTTTAGATTGTAAAAATGATGTAATGTTGGGTCTTTGAGTTGGTTCGATGCTCTCGATAGTATTCGGTCGATCACGCGATTCGAGTGTAGCGCGTGGGTAGTAAAAATGAATTAGATTAAGAACGTTGTGCGAGGATATTGACTTCCTCGTTGTATATATGTACCTCGTGCTATATGAGCGTGCAGAGAAAATGGGGACTTGCGCGAGGAACCTTATATGCTAATTAAACACGCCGGTTTATAATTAAGACGCTCCGGGGCTAATTAGATCGTCCGTTCATCTCCCAGCAAGGCACCGTGCTCGAAAGCGAGTCCAGCAAACCACTAATTTTCACACTTGTAACGTTTAAAAAATATCAATGGGAATTAACTATTCTTAATTAACAGAAACAAGTTCATTAATAAACGTTTGAATTTTAAATCAGATATGCATCTACCAAGAGACTCAGCTCTGCACAACCTATAAGCCGAGCCAAAAGTCAATGAGTAATGGATCTCTCTTCATTGCCAAGGTCGAAATCTAAAAGACCTTACCAATAACTCCCATCTATCATAACAGCACTTAGATTCTTCCATTTTTTTTTCTTTGACTTTTTTTTTATCGTCTTAAATAAAGTGAGACGTGGAACGGACGTCCTAGTCTGTCGGTTGTCCAAATACGAATGTCGTTGCCCTTATTTCGGGATTTAAATACAATTCTATTTATACCCCGACGGCGACTTTTTAGTTCCCATAACACGACGAGGATCTTACGACCGTCTCGTCTCTCGTTCAAGAACGCATCCCGACTTACACATTCGTTATTCGTTTCCAGGAAGTGACGTTGACGGCGGCGCTTTCGCAAATCATCGATTATCAATTTAATAAAAAAAAGGCCTTTTCTTCTGGCTTTGTGTATGACCGAAAATTGTTAAATGGAAACCTTGTTCTCGATGTAGTAATTTATACGTTTCTTTATCATGCAAAGTTTTTGCCACTTGGTAAGATCTTCGGGCTTGGCGATAAAAATACTTGGGCTTCCTGACACGATATACAAGTTTTACGATCGACTGCGAAAGGAGGTTTATATACACGGGACAATAATGCCGAACATTGTTTCCAAGAATCGAACTTTGCATTACAAATGACGAGGACTCGATGAGGATGTCGGTTGCTCTATGTCGTATTCTTTCGTAAAATACATGCAGACATATCCTTGACTTGGATGACTGTCCTCACCCACGTGACACGTCGGTCACTCAAAGACAACTGGATAAATTATCTTGTCTTTTCTTTTCACAATCTCCAATTATTCATATCGATTTATGCTGAACTTGTCCCAACTTGAATTTACAATTCAAACCAAATGTATATACCTTTCCAATTTCAAGGAAATTCATACCCGGAATTAAAATTTCCCACCGAGTAATTATCGGTGTGTCTTGAAGGAAAGACTAATGATGCAGAATAAATTAATTGATGTGCAATGTACAATATCACATAGATATTCTATTTTCTGCATCGTTACAAGGTTTCCTTCTTTTTTCGAAGAGCTATACATCGCCGCGGCATCGTCGAAGGCGAGCAACAATACCTCGGCTTTTTCTTATCGCGTCAACCTGCATTCCTTTGGACTTACGTGAAAGATATCCAAGATGTAGATGTAGATAGAAGGTTTGACTCTCTTCGGGTTCGGCACTAAAGCCAATTAGGCGCCCGTCGCCGAAAGGTGGTCGAAAACGGATTGCTATTCGTTACCCACTGACACTTATTCCCGACATAAATCAGTTCCTATATCAGAAAACGTTCTCGAATTATTTTATAGAGAAATTCCACCCATTGTGAGAAATTAGATACACTACCATTCACAATTGTGGGACCACTTATAAAATCAAACATACCTGCCTATCTTGATGGATATTTCATTCAAAATTGGATGTAGACATTTCCTAATTCTCAGACAAACAACAGTTATAATAAAAATTGCTTTAAACTCATAATGACGAAACCTTGTTTGGAACGTTTTTCTACAGGTATAGTTAGGCTATCAAAACGGTTCTAAAAAGGCACTCTCGCCAATTTCACGTTCACTTTCAAACCCCATTGGGTCCCCCTGGCCTTTTTTTCCCCCCCTCATGAGCTTGGGCCACCCGCTTGTTACAGACAGAGATGAAATATCCGCATGCCCGTCAAACGAGCCGACAGTGAAGACCTTTTCTCCCAAATTGCCATATTAACCTCACTGGCCAATGAAGCGGAATTCTTATTTGTCGTTTCAATTCATGGGTTTCACATGGCGGTGGGCTCCTACGTGGTGGTCCTACGAGAAATGTCAGATCTCGCATTGTAGCGCCACCGTTACCAAACTACAATGGTAACGACCAGCGGTGACAAGCTTAGAAAAAAAATGAGCTCAACCTCAAAATGTGGGGGCGGTGAGGAAAAATAAACGGATTTGGGGGCTTGGGTTTTTACTGGAAAAGTGGATTTTAAATTCGACACAGTGGCTGTTAAGCACCTAACGACCCAAACGTGTTTGCACAAGTCAAATCAAGATTTAGCCCTGAAAGACATCTTTAACACCCTGACTTTCTTGAGAATCAAATAATAGACCTTTCCCTCGATTCCTTGAAGATATTTTATTTGAATCGGATTAGGATACCCCTTCGAAGTATTTGAAAAACATTTTTAAGAATTTGGTAGCTAATTTTTTAAGGAGAAGGTCAAACGTCAGTATTTAGGATAATATGACAAGGATCAGAGACATGAAATAGGGAGTGGATAGACTGAGACAAGCCAGGTGTTTCATCGGGTACTATGAATTACCATGGAACCGAACAGAACCACCCTCTGCTTTTGGCTCCCACTATAGTACCACGAAGGGCGACCACACTCTCTTTCCATCTTCAGTTTCTCCTCGTCCTTCTCTTTTTATTGAAAACCCTTAGTTACTCACTTTTTCTCCCTCTTCGACTACTCCTCGTTATATCGGGTGACGTGGAGTGGAGAAGTCCCAACCGGAAGGCCAGACGATTCCCGAACACTCCTAGAGCCCCCAGCAATTTTCTTTTCTTTGTTCTTTAGCAATTACCGACTCAGTATCGCTGACCACGATTTGTCACTAATACAGCCTTTGGAATTTGATATTTTGATGTTTAGTACAGAACATGAAATTAAAAAAAAATGAAATTCTTCTTTGCTTCTTTCGGCAAGAAGCAAAGAAGCTCAATATTGATTTTCTGATTCGTCACTTTGTCGGTTTTGGGGCGACTCCTGTGGAGTTTGTCACAGTGGGTGCGAACTTGTTTTGCTTTGGAATAGGTGTAGGCGCCTTTTAGCATAGACCACACGTGGCGCTCGCGTAGCTTTCACCTTTTACGCATTGCCGACATGAACAATCGGTATCACCCGGTACGTGATCCAGCAACGGACACCCAAGAGTAGAGTCCTAGTGCCTCGAGCCCTGTAATATTACACCGCCCTGCTATCATGTGCATCGAACGCTTCACTCTATGCGCCAAGAACGGCGGCGCATTCTTTTCTTCCGCTTTTGACTTCCACTTTCGAGAACGGTCGACAATCTTGTCAAATTTTCAAAATGAGGAATTTGGGGTTAGATGAAGGTATAACCAAGGTTGGTTATATCTTAGGATGCACCATTGGATCCAAAATCCAAGAGTCAAATCTTCACATCCAAATGTCCGAGCAAATGTCTAACCTGCATGTCAATATTAAGACTGGAGATCGAAATGGGAAGCTTAAAGATCCAGATGTTGAAGCTCCACGTCCAAAGGTTAAACCAAGATTTAAATCTTAAGCCCAAAGGTCTATATTTTAAAGCTCCATATCCAAATGTTTTAGAAGACAAGGTTGCACCTTGGATTTCCATAAGGTTATTTGTCACAGTTTCTTTTCACGGAATAGTAAGACGTAAGACGGACCTGACCACCTAGCCCTGTCAGAAAATTCCGACGTTCTTCAGGCTTCCATATCCATTTCGAGTTGCTTGAGAATCAATATTTGGTGAGACCCGAACGTCTTATGTACGCGAAGGTGCTACTGATTGTCCGCAAAAATTAGTTCTATTCCTTGAAGAGCCTACTTAAATATAGACTTAGTCTACATTTAAGTAGGCTATATTAGACTTCTATTAGTTCTATTTTCCCTTTTATAACAATTTAATTCTTTTAAACTAAACAGGTCAATATTTTTGACACTTTAGAATTAAACATTTTTTTTAGAATGTTCCAGAGAACATTTCGTCCTTATTCTTTGGAAACTGAACAGTTTACGTAGACATCAAGTCTAAAAATTGACCATGAGATGAACATTCGTAACTTTTAGACCCTTGATTTGTTTTACGAATGTTATCTAGACATTTCCGAAAATAAACGGATAGCCCTGATATGCAAATCACTGCTGCAGACTGCAGGTTTAGCTGGACGGCTACTTATTATCGCAACTAGGTCAACGATGTTTATGCCAATATGATTTATATCCTCCGTGACACGGGTTAAGATTCGATAAGAATTACCACTATAAGAATTACCACTTAAGGAAGAGTCTTACGCCTTTTGTGATTGGCACTCCGATTATCTTAGATTACACGTCACAATTTGATATATTGGAAGCATCCATATTTGAAATTCACTTATGGATTGATTTTTGCTGAAGAGAATGAGGTCGTCAAATAAGATGGACTGGATATAAACAGGTGCCTCGTTGGAAAAGTGTTTTCGAAGAGACTCGGAACTTAACGACCTAATCTCTTAAAAACAAGGGGGATTATTCCGCCTCGTTCCACTCGCTGAGGGGTCCAGAAAGGGTTCCCTTTAATTTTCCCGCCGTCCAATTATCCCGGGGCAGTTGCTCCGTTTTGTGATACTGGAACACCGACCGATCGGATATTTGAACGACCTCTTACACAGCTCCCTTACTCGGTTAGTAGACAGGTACTGTAACTCGTTTGCTTATTGAAATCACTTTTTGCAAACGACTCCACAATAAGCCGCCAAAGCCTCTCCGGTTTCTTAATTTTGTACCAAAAATTCTCCATCGTTAAATTTAAAATCCAGCTCGTATTTTATTTATCAACTTTTATTTACCGAGAAAATGGGAATTCAATTTTTAGAGGGGTTCTTACTATCTTACAATTTTAAATTTTCCACAATGAAACTCGAAGTTATGCAGCCCTCGGTTTTCAAGAATCCCACGCTACACATTTCTTCAACAGACCCCAAAGATCAGTCACAATTCATTCCTTTCTCCATCCAATCGCGGATCAATCTCGATTATTCTTCCCAAAAAGAGAAATACTTTTTCTGCGTTCTACTTTCAAAAGCTTCATTTTTGGGCAAAGGATGACACTCGGGACAACAACCTTGAGTGCCAATTGAGGGCAATTTCGTCTTCTCTTATTTAAGAGGTTTCTCGACCCACCTATTTTACTGATCCTCTTATATTTATTCCGTTTCATTTGCCGATTGGGTCCAGTGTGGTGAACACTAAGCAGACGGAAAAGAGAGATGCTAAGGGGCGTTTCAGTTCAGGTTTATTATTCCGCTTTTGTGCACAAACCCTAGTCGTCGAATGGCTTAATTTATTTGCCAACGTCGATGATCATTTTGTCGAGATATATACGTCAACGATGACTGGTCCAATCGACCCCAGACTCGTTTTCGTACAATGCATCGCTTCCCCAATTTGGGGGCCAAAGGGGGAAAACGTCAATACCGAAATCGTGTTACATTGTTCGCCTCGAAAATTGTCGAGGGACCAGTGTGTGATTAGTGACCAATGGCCATCATCTAATTGAATTGGACCGACATGATGAATCAAAAACCCCCACACAATTTCTCAGCATGTTGTTGTTGTTCGGAAATTTAGGAAATAGAGGTTTATGCTCTAAATGTACACGCACAGACATTGATTAAAAATTCTTTGACCTCCCAAGCAGCTAACAAGACCAACTAGTTTCGAGATGGCTACCGCTTTAATTAGTGGGCGAGATAATCTCCTGACGACACGCGATTAGCAGACCGACTTTCACCGACCGAAAAATGACAGTTCGAAATCACTCAGAACCACCTTTTTCCACGGATCCTTAAAATTTTCGTCTTGCTCTTTAGCAGAAGAGATCTACGCTGACCTGATGTTCCTCAAACTCGACCCTAGCCCATTACGAGTACAGCAACAGTACGATTTTTACGTAATGACCGTAATTACGATCCTTCCTTCAAGTCGAGGGTCGATCCCGTGTTAAGTGATTTACCTCTCCTGATGTCTAATGTTTCTTGAAATTTGGGATTTACTCAATTCAGTCTATTACCTAAGCCCAATCATCCAATTTTTTTTTTCTCCACGATGCTAAATACGATTTGGAATAGTTCCATTTTAAGCAACATGCATCCAATTTATGATATTTTATGCTAATTGACTGCAGCCGATCAATTTTGCTTTTCTTATAATTAGTTCAAGGGAATTCTTTTATAGAAGTTGATAGGAAGTTTTCGAGGGTTGTTGTAAGTCCAATGAACTTGGCCCTGTGGTAGTATGCCTGGCGAAAAAAATTATCGAAAAGTTACAGAGTACCTCAGACATCAGTCAGGCACGACCAGGCAAAAAACCATAATCGTGCAAGGAAGAACCATCTGCGGCTTCCTATGCCGATGCAAACCATGTGCTCTGCCTGCCATCGATACTCATATCACGAGGCCATCGTCATACTTTTTTGTGTTATATTTGATACATCATGATACACAATAACTGATCCTACACAATATGATGAGCCACCTAACGAGATATTATTTATTTTTAAAAGAATATCATCGTTTTTTAACGTTCATTTTCTATCCTCATTACTTATTCTGTCTGAGAATACAAATTTTCGAAAACACTCAACATTGTACTTCATTCAATTTCAGAATTCAGAATTCTGTAGCTTCAAGTTACTGTGTTTTTTTACACCTGTATCAGTTTTTGATACGCATGTCATATGACACTTGGTGATTTCACGCTACCTGCCTTTGAAGAAAACAACAAATTCGCCAATTCAACATGTGGTGAATGCTTTCTACCCCCAAAAGAAAATTACACAGTTTGAGACTAAACTCTGTTTTTATACCCTTTTCAATAAGCGCTAAATATATATCAAATATTTTAGTATATTCCATAGTTTTGTCGTTAATATAAAGAAAGTGCTATGGGTTCTTGCACATCTTTTTATCAGGACTCTTATCTTATTGTTAGATTATCTCTTTTGTTCCCTTGGAGCACAATCACTATTCTGTACGGCACAGGTGCGATTGAAGCTTATCCGAGGCTGATAACAATCCTTATCTCCCTGATTTCATAGGTTTAAGGTTTAAGATATATCTTAAAAACAAAGCAGTCATTTTTCTACTGACATGATGTGCAGTTTTCCTGTTTCTTCTTTTCCTTATAACAGCTTATAATTATAACTTAAATTGGATGTAGTTGACATACATAAATTGGAAATACGTTTTACAAACTGTGAATTGCAGTTTGTAAACTGGTTTTCACCATTTCAAACTGGCTTTTGAAATGGTGGAAAGACAAGATGTTTTTTAACGGAAAGCATAAACTCTTCAATGAAAAAAGAATTGAATTTATATCGATGAGATTCTTCGACAGTCGTGACTAAAATGAGGAACGCGCATTATCTACAAAGGCCTACTTGCGGAAAAGAAGTCGAGTACGTCGCGACTCTCGCTTCATACTGATCATGCTCCATGACGTGTCTGAAACTAAGAAAACACCGCGATTTAAGTGTTTCGTCCTACTTTCTCGTGAGAAAAATACAATAATCCGCCTACTAAAATCTCTGCGTTCTTCAGCCTTTAAAACTTATACAATATATATCTTTAATTTGTCACAGGCACGAATTCCACATCATTTGTCATCGTTAAAACGCTAAAATCATGAGAACCTACATCCTACATAGTGAAATCGAAATCCTTGATTTACTATTGGCTACTAATATTTTATTTTATGAATTTAATGACATGCTCTTACGGCATTATGGATATACTCCGGTATAATACATATAGATTATAGCCCTTACGAACTCTGCTATACTATCGAACAAGCATATTTTCATAATTTTTCGATCCAATGCTCATATGTGTAGAATCGTGTGCGAACACATGCCTCGTGGAAAACGAGGAATGAGGATCGGCACATGTGCCACGTGCGCGTATTCAGTGACTCGCAGCTGCCATACGTGTAGGACGTATAGGTACACGCATCTTTCGTAAACGAATTTTCGGCTCTCTATTACCTGCCCTCCAGTTTTTTTTACATGCTTCAATATTATTTCTTTAACTTCGTCGAGAACTTCGCGCTGAATCAAATTCATGGTATATGCGCATTCGTTACATATTCAATGATCAATTTCAAATTGAAATCATATGACACCTGGATGTGTCCGATCACACCTACTTCTTGAAATATATGTCTTTCCCAATTCATTTTCACTTGTTTCTCACCTGATGAATAAAAGTCACCGTTCCGCTCTCTTGGTCTCGAGCCAAAAACAAACAACTCCACACCCTTCGTTTCCCCATTCTGGACACCCCGTCGCTTATCCGTTCATTAATTCACCCCTGCCCTAATTTGAATAATTGAAACTCGTCAGATTCTCAGGAGTGATTTTCTCTCACCTAATCTCAGTCTCGGACTTTGAACCTCGGAACAAATCGTTCACAGCATGACTATTTGAGGATAACTGAATCTCTGAAGCGTCCCTAAGGTGGAAAAGGTACTCCTCCCTGGGAGTTAGGGTTAGGTGATCCTACGGTTTTGCTGATGGAAAGTGGTCACAGTCTACACTTTATATTTATGTCTGCCGTCTGAAGGATTGGATCAGTGAATAGAAATCATAGGAATCTTAAATATCGTTTCATAGATCTAGAAAAATGTATGCATATGGTGTCCTTTATTGAATATATATTGTATGATTATTGACTATGTATGGATATGTTTGTGAATGTGTGGCCTTTTTTTTACAAACATGTGAGGGCGTGGCAACACATCTATGGACTCTTAGGGTGTCTTCTGCTAAATGGGTCCTCCATCGTGCTCGCGCTTATATATGCTCATGCTCGCACTCCCAAGAAGAAGGCATCGCACATGTCGTGTGTGTAATGTGTATTCATGGCTTGCAGCTGCCGAATGCACTATAGCAACCATTATTATACCTGTTTTTCGCTGGGTTTAACTTTGCACGCCCCGCAATCCCCGACGTTCTGCCAAATCCAGGGATTTTCGATACTTTGTGTTTAAATTTCGATTCTAAAACACATAACAGCTGCAACTGTCTCCATCCATATTTGCATACGTCTTATTCGGGTTTACAGAATTGGTACATACTTTTTTCATGTGCGAAAACATGCATCAATTATTATTTTATGACGAATTGGATCTGAGGTTAAATCAGAGGTTTAGTTGCGAGTTTAGTTGCCTTCCCATTAAATATATTCAAAAGAAGAACTCCGACCCTTCACGAACAGTTATAATCTCCCCCAAGACTTATGAAACACATATACTTCAAAAAAAGTGTTAGGACCGGATTTTTTCATTTAAAAAGAAAGGGAAAACAACAGCATTAACTCGAATCGTCTCGCTGCTTAGAACTAATAGTTTTTTTTTCGGCTTGGCAACCCTGCATTACCTTCCCCTCTAGTTCTGGCACACGACCAGTTTTCTTCCCCTTTCTCCCTTAAGGTCCGCATCCGGAATACAAAGTCATAGTCAGTCTTGGTCTAGTTTCAGCTGGTGGTCGCTGAGGATTGGGGAATTTCAACAGGGTACGTGGGTGTATCTAATATTTTGAATTGAGAATTTAGACAGACTCCTTGAGGGTTGAAACCTGGGAATATGAGCTAGGGTGTATTTTCACTTTCCAGTCCTTCGTCAAGAGGCTGATTTTTTAAATTAAGAATAACACTGATTTTAAGTTATTTATGAGTGCACATGAATTTTCATGTTTGGACGAGGCGCAGCTGTGAGATGGTTGCTTTCGTTGCTTTCCTTCTCACTCGGACCTGGAAAAATTCAAGTTGGGGCGGCTTTTTCAAGAGACACGTGCCGGGCACGCGCCCGAGATCAAGTTGGGCACAACCATCTTCCTGACAATGAACCCGATCCTGAGCGGAAACACTGGTATTTCATGACTCGTTGCACCAGAGTCCGTAAAGGGTTTTAGGGTTGCTTGCGCTTTTCTGCACCAGAGGAGTAAATAATGTCGGGATCAACTTGTTAACGCCTCGGGAGGATGACTAATCCGCTCGGTGAGCAGGGATTAAAAATCAAGGACAAAATAAACACAGCAAAGTGCATAAAAAATATTCTATGGGTTTTAAAAATCGTAGACAATAATTGATGAATTGGCAAAATGGGATGAATACTGCATAAAAATCGTAAACCGATCCTACTTTCCGTACATTCCTAAGAAATATTTTTTTCGGATATTGATTTATTTGTGAGTTTCAAAAAAATAGAAAAAGGCTCAAAAATTTTAAGAAATTTAATAACAAAAAACAAAAAATATCCAAACAAGGTCCTTATGTGCTATTTTGGGTTTGACTCTTGATGTAAACCATAGCAGATCGGCCTCAAGGGGCCTTTCCGCAGATGGTCCCTAGGGATGGAAATTTAAACACTTAAGAATGACAAATCACTTCATCAAACTCCGATCTTACACAGTTTTTCCTTCTCCCTCGAGTGATTTTAGATTCGTGACAAAAAAATTGAAAAAACTTCCGCCCGGAAATCCACACTTCTGTTGACATAGTAATTTAAAGATAATGAAATATTTTAAGTGTATTATCAGGTATTATATAGAAAGAAGTTTAAAGCTTAAAGAAGGCATCCAAGTTTCCTTTCTGATTTTATAATTTATAACGTGGTCGGCTCTTCCCATAAAATTGAATCAGAGCCGCATTACTTTCTCAACAGCTCGAGATCACGCTTTTCCTACTTAGCATTGGTTAATTGCGGCAGTTTCTTGTTCGCGCATTCAATGTTATGTGCTCTTTATCACCGGACACTGAAAACGTTAGATGATGTAAGAAACTAAAAAAAGATCTGGTAAAAGATAGTCTAGAGAAAAAATAAAAATATTCTGAGTATAAACAGTCTCTAAAGCACTCAGAGGATGAGAGAAAAAATTAAGTAATTATAGAAAACCAGTTTTTATTGAGCTACTAGATATACTAACAGAAGACTGCAAACTTGTAACGTTTTAAAACACAAATAGAAAACATCCATTGTATTAACATTAACAATTGAAATTTTCGACTGGAGTTTAGGTATCAAAGAGAAAGTTAATTCGGTAACAAAAAATCCTAATTTCAGAAACACTTTCAAATAAGAAGTCTCTAAAGGCCAAAAAAAAAGAAAAAGAAAACGAAAAAAAAAAAGAAAGAAATGAAAACGAAAGTTCTCTGAAAGGCATCGTCGGGGTGGTAACGAAGAAGAGTAAAAAAACTTAAAAATGAAGATCAAAGTGGCGATATAGAAATACGGAGTATTCGTACTGCATCCAGGCATCCGAGGCCTTTTAGCACTGAGGTGCCAGAGGGATAAGTATGTAAAGAGTGTGAGACAGAATTCATTCCAAAGTAGGTGACACAAGCAGTCAGACATGCGGTGTAACTGAAGCACACGGGTTATTCGGCCCACATGCACTCCTCTTAATAATTGGTTATTTCCCTCCTCGCTATACGATATACGGTGTAACAGCTTCTCGGCGAAACGATCTTAACTCGAATTGCGAACCGCCTTGAATTTAGGTTATTTCATAATTGCGCGCGCTTCAGCGTAACTTCCGTTTCGCTGATGCCACACGAGATCCTCGGCCTCCGCGATTTCTATAATACTTATGCGAATCATTTACAATTTCCAGTCACTCATTGACTATATATAAACTAAAACGAAAGACATTTCAAAGCTTAGCAAAACTGTTACAGATCCTAGTATGTTATTAGCATAATATATGTATAATGTATATGTTAGTAATACGTGCATATATTAAGCAATTAGTGTAACTAATCAAAACGTGAAATCAGAAACCTGCGTAAGCTTATCTATTTCCTTCTCTCAGCCGCATGATTCACACTATAACGAGACTATTTTCAAATGAATCTTACATTGTCTCGAGGTCGTATCAGGCAGTATCTCGCCTTTTGAGATACAACCTTTTGTTATCGAAAGGGGAGAGCAAAGTAAAGCACATTACATGCTATTCACTCCCCGCAGCTAAATTGCTCCTAAGCCAATAAACGTCACACTAGAATGAATAGTCACACGTCCCATAATAGACATATAATAATATCACAAACCATGTGTTATGCAACTTCTATTTGTCAATATCTATGTTAACTACATCGCTTACTCGATTTTATACTCTAAATCATACACTTTGACAAATATATATACCTGTGTAGAAATTTCCCCATTTGTCCTTATTTAAACTTGGGTACTAATTAGAATCCAGCTACACTGAAAGAAAAATGTTTGCAACAAAATATTGTTTTGTTGGCTGAAAAAAATTTCTGTTGGTTCAACAAAACGTTTTGTTGCTTTAACAAAACTTAATGCTATGCCAACAAAAATTTGGTTGCACAAATAACAACATTATTTTGTTGTCCGGACCAAACCTTTTTTTCAGTGTAGATCTTACAATCAGAAAAATCTATAGAGGAAGTGATTGGTTACTAACTAGATTGCCTCTTTTGCTTTGAAATTGGTAATCTATTAACCTCTAGATTCTATAACGAGCCGTCAATAAGTAAATTATCTCAGTGCGAAATCAATCGTAAAAAACGTACATACGAGCAAGCAAAGATAAAATCAAGAAGACATAGATAGAATATACTTTCAAGTAATTATAAAATTCAACACTTTAAGTAAAACTGTAAAAAATATTCTTTGAAGAAGTATATCCATCGTAGGTTACCTAAAGCATAACCAAAATCTCCTAACAGGGACCTTAGTTTTTAATCATGACGATGTCAGTTGGATCCTGACTATTTTCCCGATCAGCACCTGACTAAACATATAGGGTGGAAAATATAATATAAGGTGGAAAAATTTTCTTATATAATTCAAGTAGATACTTAAAAATAGTAATAATTTGAAAATTTTACCAAATTACATATGATAAAATGCTTTTTTTTGATAAAATAGTGAATGTGGAAGCGATAAATTTCTAGCTCAATCTGAGAGCACTGATAGGGAAAATGGCCAGGGCCCTACCAAATCCCAATCTAAATTTCTTCTCGGGTATAAGAAACTCATACATATAATAAATCTCGTAATAAATTCTTACACATACACATTGCACGTTTGATTTGTTAGAGGCATGTTCTTCACACTTTGCACTTTAACGAGAGTGTCGACACGTGGAGCATGATCTCGCCGTAATCGACATTCTAAATCTGGAACGACATTCGCCCTGTCTGTGTCAACCGTTAATAATAATGATCGAACAAGTGTATATTTTAATTATTCATCCAGGATATGCAACTATGTATACTAGTAATTGTTGATTTAGATTCAAAGTATGATTCAATTCTTTTAGAGAGACTAAGAAAGAAGCCAACTATCCCTCATTAATGAACAGTTGGCTAAGAATGACGCAAGGAGTTTCATTCAGTTTCATTCGCAGTGCAGGCATATATTCAATTGAAAGTTCTGTAGCTTATGACACACCGATTACAGGGACAAGGTCGCTATTCGCTATCAAACCAAGAATTCTTCATAAAAAACGAATCGATTTAAGATTCCGACCCGTTACTCGTCAAGCAAACGAGAAACGTGTTGCGACCTGTGTTGAGTATTCGTTTCGAGTACCAGATGTTATCCCCTCCCGTTAATCTCACTCTTAAACCCCCCCTTCACCCCCTTTCGTCTTTACCCCAACAGTTCTTTCACTTTTTTATTCTTTCTGATTCAGAAATGATATGTAGGTCGTTGAATACCGATGCGAAAAGTGATTTTATACATCACTCTTAATGTTTAAGAATCGAGACTACAGACCTCCAGAAATCATTCCCAACTATTACTCAGAACGAACGTTTTTGGTGGTCAAATCACAGAAATTCCTTTATAAATGGAAATTGGATGGAAAAAGTAGAGAAAGGAATGTCTTGGTAGCTTAGATTCAATGCATCATAATTGCAGCAAAAAATAATATTGCACTCGATAATGTTTGATTGCAGCCAATAATATCTGCATCCGGCTCGTGATAGCTGTGTTTGTCATTAATGACAAGGCAAGACACAGACCGCAATTGCAACTATCATGTCTCTATTGCCGTGCTACGTTTTTCTTGAGATCAAGATTTTAAGAATAAACATTTTTGGTTAAGAATTTAGATAGTTTTTCTGTGTTCAAAATTCGTTAAGCTCTATTGAGATGATATTTTAATAGATGAAAATGTTTACAGATAGGGATGGTAAACTGGGTACAGAAGAATGGTTACTCTTGTAAATATAAAGATGGTTCAAGAAGATGTGGTTTCAAATGCTTAAAACAAACGTTAAAAAGGTTGGTTAAACGTCTAGTCTAACTAACATTTACGATTATTGTCCCATAGTTATGTTACATTCAGATGTTAAGTATCTCTGACTCAATGCAAGTTACCTACCTTTCTAGGGAATTTCGAAAAATTTCGAGGCCTATGAAATAAGCTATGAGTAATATTGATGGTAATGATACAGGGCGGAAGAAAAGACGATACCACCTGCCTAACAGTATCTCCACTCGAGGATGGGCCACCCCGGGATCATCATGAAGGGATCGAATCGAATCGTCCCTTCGATCATCACCGGGGTGGCGAAATTAAAGAGGCCCTTGGCCCAATGGGCCATCCAGGCAGGCAAGCGAGCTAGCCAGCCGAGAGATGGTATAGTTAGTATACGGGGGTAGAATGGTAGATCGTTGAGGCGCCTCGGAAGATAGAACACACTGTAAACGCGCGTGCGGTCGGATATTTGGTTACAGGGAGGCGGCGGCACGTGCGTCGAAGTTCTGGGCCAGGTGCAGGAAAAGGACGACTGGCGACAGAAGCTGCAGCGGTAGCAGCAGGAGAAACCGAGGGAGCTGGAGAGCACCACTTGGAAACAGCCATACCGGGCCTCAATGGATGCTGTGCCGATCTCGAAGAAGTAAATATAACTCATACTTTCTTTATTTCACAAACGTCCATCTTTAATCATTATCATTATCTTTTAATAATGATTGATGCAATCCTTTTATTGTCCATTATAGTTAAAGCTATCTAAAGTTCTTCATTATCAGGGTAATGACTCCTTGGAACTCATCTTCATCGAATTGTCTTTAAACAAACCCAAAATTGTTATAGATCCTTCTTTCTGATGAGAATGATCCTCATTGACATTATTTGTATTTGTAATTGATGCGAAATGATGAGACTGAAGTTTGCAACGTTTACGATAAACGAAAACGAAAAAAAATTTGTTTTTTTAAATATATAAGATCCAAAATTTTCTGGTGGAAAGTATTTCTATACAATTCAATAAATGACCCAACGAAGTTTCAACCCTCCCAGGAATTTGGAACTCACCAGACTTCATCCCTTAAAACTAAAGAAATTCAACAAAATTACCCTAATTCATTGGGTCAAAATTTTATTACTGATAATACGGCTTTTCAATGCGATAAAAGAGATCTCAAAAAGTTTCATCCCTCCTGCTCATTTGGAACTCACCCCTATGTTATTCTTTGGGTATTTTTTGAAGTTGAGAAGTCTTATTATCAGCAATAAAATTTTGGCCCCACGAATTAGGAAATTTTTGGTAAACGTTGCAAACTTCAGTTTCATGCAGAATGCGTTAAAAATTATGCACAACCTTGGTAATTATATGTGATGAATAAATTAATATAACACGTAGATTTGTTGTACCCTATGATTGCAAAGACATCGTTTTTAAGATTTGATTTTGAATTTGCAGGCCGTGGTTAATATTAGAAGCGTCAAGCTTGATCGACGAAACCAGAGAAGGCTTGAAGGACGTCGGAATAGGACAAACCTCGACAACGACGTCGCCTGTTGTTGTCATGAAGAGTATGGGCAATCCTACCTCTGCCATCACCACCCTTCCCAGGAGCAACAATACCTCCAGCATCATCACCATCTCCATCATCACCTTCCCCATACGTCCCATCATCCTCGGCAATGTACAAGTCAGTCGCAATGGCCGCGCCAAGATTTTGAATCTCGGGTGCCGTCCTGCGACTCCGAGGACACTTTTTCACCAACTCCCTGCCCCACATATCCTTCCGTCACTGCCATGACGAAAGGATGCAAGATTCCACCTTTCCTCGCCACGCTACTCATTCTCTCCTACACGTTCTTCGGTATGACAGGTCAGTATCCAACCCTATTGAAATTTTCAAATCTAGATATTTATTCTGGTCAACCTTTATAGGTGGACTGGAATTATTCAAGAGATTATTCTTTTTATGATAGAGTTTAAATTTAAGCAGTATATGGGTAATTCTCCAAATACAGGGAACTTTTGAAACAACTAATTTTTTTTTTTTATTATATATTTTCAAAATTGTGTTTTGTTTTTAAATTTAGATTCATTGCTATAAAAAAAAGAACTTTTGAAAGTATTCACGCTACAAATTTATTTTTAAGGGTTGTGGAGCTT
>JAUEJJ010000039.1:2444624-2466642 GCA_032164275.1 Synergus coniferae
TCATCCCTTAGACCTACAAAAATTTACCAAAAATTCCCTAATTCATTGGGTCAAAATTTTATTACTGATAATAAGTCTTTTCAATGCTAAAACACATTCCAAAAAGTTTCATCCCTCCCGCTCATTTGAAACTCACCTGTTTGGTTTAAGGAATAACATAGGGGTGAGTTCCAAATGATCGGGAGGGATGAAACTTTTTGAGATGTCTTTTAGCATTGAAAAGACTTATTATCAGTAATAATATTTTGACCCAACGAATTAAGGTAATTTTGGTGAAATTTTTTTGTTTTAAAGGATGAAGTCGGGTGAGAAAATCCAGTTTCTAAAAAAAGATTTTTTTGAACATATTTCAAGGGGAATATGTCTAATATGATGTCCGAAGTTAAGCAGTGCTTGCCTCGTTTATACTCGGATGGGGGCTGTTGTACTATAGAGTTTATCAATTTAGCTTCTTGTTTACTGTTTTATGGTAGCAATTCATATTCTAATCTGGTTAGTTATGTACTTTGAATATTTAAAAAAATGTCTAAAAAAATTTCGTATTTCATTTTACAGACGCTTGTTCGTCGCGGTCAACGCCGAAACCGCGGCCGCCGACGGTGACGCCACGGCCGAACATCACATTCCACATGTACACATGCCCTCCAGATTATGCACAGTGGTACTGTCTAAATGGGGCCACATGCTTCACTGTGAAAATCGTCGAGTCCCTTCTGTACAACTGCCTGTAAGTACAACTTACAAACATTTCATTCACATAAAGCCTTTCTTATTCCGCTTCTTTTTTTCCCTTTTTTTTCCTTGTCATTGCTCCTTATTCTTTATCGCGGTCGGCGAAACTACCACCTGCCGCATGCTGCGAGGCAGTTAACGCCACTGAGAGCAACAGCAACATTGAGTCTTTTCATTAGGAATTGCGATCCCATTCCATGCACGAGCTGTAATCGCAGTTTTGCGGTGATCGCTGTTTTTTTTTACGCTACTGGTCACCACGAACCTTGGCACGAGACACACGCAACTCGTCAGTTCGAATGCGAGTTTTACCCCAGGAAATACATCTGGACTCAATTCGAGACTTCTCCACCCTGACATTATTACTTTATTTTAAAAATAGACTATTTGTAATTGTTAAAATGCTGAGAACATTTTAGAATTTGAATCTCGCGCCAAAAGTCACCTTGCCACACTTAAACATAACCTTTAACTGTGAGGTCAGTTTCGCGCGAGATTTAAATTGCTAGATATTCATTTTTCACTCTGCTTGAATCGAAGACTCTTTAATACTTTATAAATATAAATGTACGAACTGTTTTATGGATTATCGATCAGGAGGCCATGAAATTTAATTAACGCTACTGATCACGGATCGTCGGCAACCTCGTGGTGGTCGGTGGATCGATAAGCCGGGTAAGTTGTGTGAAGGGGGGCGGGCAAGAACTGAGAAAGAGAGACCGTGAAACCGTAGCAGTGCGAAATCGGCCTCTTTGTCTTGACCGTGGAAATTCTTAAATTTTTCTTATAAATCGAAACTATTCGAGCATCGAATGTATAGGAATCGAGATCTATTCTTTTGTGGGAAAGGTTTGATAATGAATTTCAGTCTCTTAATTACTCGTCAACCTGATCCTGATTTTAATTGCTCTATCTTTAACAAGGTGAAATTTTCGATATATAGAAATCGAAGAGAAAATCTTGCTATTCAAATTTTGCTGTAAAATCACTGCAAATTTATATTTATCCCCAAGCGTGGCATTGCGAATTGTGGCGCGAAATTCAAATTCCCAGATTTTTGGTATAATAATATCTTTGGTTTATAAGATATGAGCGATTTCTTTTCGATTTTCTTTAATTGAGATAGTAAATTGTGTTCGATCGTCTTCCTGAGATTGATCATAAAATCGATTTAGTCGTAAAGGCAACGATCGAACTCGTGGAAACGATTTGTACGTCGTTAATCGCGAATGACCAGAAACTTCTCGGTGGGTGGTTGATCGACACCGTGAGGGGATTGGATCGGGAAGTAGCGGTGCAAAATCAGCCTTGGCGTCTTAATCGTGGAAACAAGACCATAAGTTTGATCGAGGCGCAGTGACCTCACTTGGAGCGAGACGAAAAACCTGCGTCCCAGTCTTAAGCCGACAGATCGCGGTCGACAAAGCAAACACCGTGGGAAATAGGAAGCCTGAGCGAACACTGTACCCACCTCCCCCTAACCCCCCAGGGTCTTACCTTGTCTTGCCCCCCTTTTCTGTCACTCTTTGCACGTACCAGCAACGTGTGCCTCGATTAAAGCTTTTATCTACAACGATTGGTTCGTGGAAGGCAAATGAGTCCTTGAAAAATAAAGAATGGATTAGCGACGAAAAATTAGGGGAAAAAATTCGGCGAATGAGAGTTCAAGTGTGGAACGGGGGTTCGAACGGCAGGAAATATCAAGGGGTATTTTTATTTCGTCTTACAGTCATTTTGAACATTATAGCAAACCGATGTTTAATCATATTTAATTAATGATAAGGTGTAAAATCGATGAAAAATGTATCGAGGAATGTATATTGCACCCAGAAAACAGTTTCTTCGAGTCAAAGAAATTATAGTATTTAATCAAATCAACTTTGTTTGAATGAAACAAAATTATTTTAAAAGAAAGAAATTTTTCTTGTTTATAAAGAAATTTCTACTCTGAATTATTAAAATAAAAGTTTTTATTTAAATCAAGTCTTTTTCTGAGTGTACAATTGGAATTTTGCTAAGGGCATTTTTTAAAAATAAATTCACGTAGGTTGAATATTGTGTGTTCTGTCTTAAAGTTAAATGGTTTTCTTTAATAAAAATTTGGTTTTGGTATCTGTGAGTAATTGAAAAAAAAACGGCATTTTTGGTACCTTGTCAGGAAATCGAAATTTCAGGGGAATGTTGCTAGTAAATCGTGGGGTTAATCTATTCGCAAAAATCGTACTGTCCGGTATTATGTGAGCTGAGGTTTCGTGATGTGGAGCACTTTGTAGTGCGAGTTACGTGTCACCGACACGGAGAAATAGTCTCTTGAGGAGGTGGATGGACATGGTGCACGATCACTGGGTGGAGTAAAGGAAGAATAAAAATGTGCAGACACGAAAGCTCCCGTAAATTCCAGAAAAAAAATCCCCCTTCCCCTCGCCCGTCTAACCCAGAGAACATTAGAAAGAAAGTCACGAGCTGAATTCCTCGGATTTTTCCTTGAAAAATGACTGCTACTAGAAATGAGGGCGATTTGTCATACTGATTCTCATTTTATATTTCTTGAATTTCGATTACATCTAGAATTTAAAGACCTTTATTAGCTGAAATGTCTAAATGTTTTTTAAATTCTTTTTTAATCCTAAAATCACTATACTTAATTCGAAACTTTAAAAATTGTAACGTGTTATTTTCATTAGCAAAAGTAATGTACAACTTCTACAGCGAAAAAAAGGTTTGGTCCGGACAACAAAATAATTTTGTTGTTATTTGTGCAACCAAATTATTGTTGGTATGGCATTTGTTAAACCAAAAAAACGTTTTGTTGAATCAACAAAAATTTTGCTCAATCAACAAAACAATATTTTGTTGCAAAAATTTTTTTTTCAGTGTAAGTAAATTGAGTATTTGTGATATTTCTTTTTCTAGGATTTATTTGTAAAGGATCTTTAACTTTGTAAAATGAGATGGTCCATTTAACATTTTTTTAAGTGAGAAAAGAAAACAGAAAAAACCTATTAAATTTCCTAGAGGATGAACTTTTCCGAAATTTGGAACGGTTCGATGATTTTCGTTTTGCTCCTGAAATTGTGGTAGTCGCGTAAATCGTAAAACGCGTCGAGACACGCACGCAATTGTTCCCGAGGGTGCGTGGAGAATTGTAACGCGAACCCGCAGGAATAATTATCATTGTGCGAATGGAGCAGGCAATAGGGACTAGGGAATAGGAGTAGGGCCGGGGAATAAATAGTTGTTCCTTAATCCTGCACCTTGCCGAGACGACACGTCCTCGAAAAGAATTTGAACCATCATATTCCTCTTAGGAACACGGCCATGAGAAAATTGAATCGCTTTCCAGGTCGTGAGAATAGTCCTGGGAAAATAGCGGGAGGTCATTCAAAGACACTTGTCTTTCAATTTTCATGAAAACTTTTCGATTTGCAAGGTGAAATTGTCAAATTTAACCAAAATCACGTTTTCAGTCTTCAAAGAACAAGTCTCTCGAGAACATTCTCACGAAAAGAAATCTCTGTAGATAGAATCTTAGAAATTGTTTTAACAATAAAATACAGAAAGGCTATGTTTATCAAAGTTACATTTCAGGGATCTAATCGAGAACTCTTGAGAATCTGGTTATTGTATTTTAAATAGAGTAGATTTTATTTAGATATTCTAAATATTAATAAATTAATTTTGTTATCTTAATTTTGTTACAGATGTGCTAATGGGTTCATAGGACAGAGGTGCGAGTTTAAAGATTTGGATGGTTCCTATTTGCGTGAGTATTAATATTATTTTAATTTAGAATTAGGTACCAATGTTAAAGAATCTTTAATTTCATTGTTTTGATTAATTGAGGATGTTTTAAAGAAAGAAATGTTTCTCTGGATTGTATATAAGGAATAGAAATTTAGTATCTGGCGAGTAAGTGACCTCGATTAATAAGTTGTTTTTTTCTGTGAAATTGTAGCTTCTCGGCAGCGGATAATGCTAGAGACTGCCAGCATCGCTGGTGGTGCCACGATAGCAGTATTCCTCGTCGTTATCATTTGCATAGCGGCTTACATTCATTGTAAACGGAAGCAAAAGGAATTACGTTCGAGGTAACTATCACGCTAACTTTATTCTACAATCGTGGTCGATATGACTTGGCACCGAGTGCTTTGTGACTCTCCTTTCTCGGCACGAGTCTCGAATGGCCCTCTGCCTCGGAAACCTTTTTTTTTTTAAATGAAGAATAAAGATTACATTTGGTCTTTCTCTTGTGCCGCAGCAGCAACTGCGTCGATACGGTGGATGGTCCTAGTCGAGATCCAGAGTTAAGGCCGTTTAGCCACCGCAGCCATTCTCTTATGATCATCATGGCCAAGGAGCACAAAAACTCGGTAAGAAAAACAATGGATCTTTCAGAAAGATGAAAGATTTTGTTCAAAGTTCAATGGGGGAGAAGATTTAAAAAATGAGTTTCGCTTAGCCACAATTGAGTTCTCAAGCTCAAGTTTAAGACTAAGAAGAAAAAGATCTCTTGGCCCACTTTCAATTAAAAACGAATATTTTTTTAAAAAGAAATGAAAGCAAAACATTATTTGAGGCTGACTGTATGGGCTGTATTGTATTTATTTGTGAAACATTTGGACAATCAAATCGCAGAAGCAAGATATCTTTCAAAAGAATTCCAAGAAGTTTTATATAGTAGCCCCTTAATTGTATCCTATTTAAATTGAATAAATGAGTTGCAGTTGAAAACTCTGAATATCGTAACGGAATTGCCAGGGTTTCCAACATTTTAAGTAAAATTAAAAAAAGTTTTTGCAAATGTAATCTGTATTTGCAACAATTAAAAAATTTTGAACCTCTGTCATTACTCATTTCTAAATTCCGCTACTCAAAAGCAAATAAGTGAAACATTTTAATTCACGAAACTACTTCCTAGTAAGAAAAACTAAAATATTTTCTTTCTTATTACAGTCGATAGAGCAGACGAGAATGCCTGGTTGGAATAACCCACAACCAGAATCGACGAGGATGGCATCGATCAGCGAAGTGAAGCGTTCGAGTCAATAGCCGAGTCGACGAATACGAAACGAGTCAAGAGACCAGTGACGACGATACGCGGTCGTTCAAGTGTCTTCGGGATTCGCCGAGCTCAAGAATTAAGAAAGAAGAAGTGTCTATCAGTTTTGACAAAACTCTTTAATAATTATTGTTACCTTATCGCGACGCTTGGTGATTCTGCGATCACGAACCGCGAATCCGATAACCAATGTTAATAAAAAAAAGAGAGAAAAAAAGAGTGACAACATACATCACAATGGCTACGAAAAGTATTACGCGACGATAAACGCCCGAGGGTTCCTGCCAGGAACACGAAAGAATTCAGTGACGATTCCGAATTCTTTCGAGAAGCGACACGGGAAAAGCTTTGCGAGAACTGTATTTTCTAAGCTGAAAATTTTCTAGACTTTTTTCAATTCTCCACTGTTGCCTTAAACGGAAGCTTTTCCTCCGTTCACTTCTCTTCTTTCATCAAAACATTCCCGGAGCATTTTATTTAGTTTTCAACGACATTCAATAACTGCATTTAAACTCGAATCTCCTGGCGTTTTATTCCAAGAACATTAAATCCTCCATTTTGCCAGTACTTCCATATATATTTTTTATCAATGAAGATTGGAAAGTGGAGGATTTAAATAACTCGGAAGTGTCTTTCGGAAATAGGATAGAAAATATTTCTGACTAAATGTCGTTCGTGTTCTTTTAAACACCGACGATTCGAAAAACGCAGGGGCTAGAGTGAACAGATAAAAGTTTCGAAACTTCCAAGGTCTAAGATTTAATTTCCAGGTTTAATAATAAAACTAGAGTGAACATGAACGGATTTTTTTTTAGGGTGTGCAGTCTCTTGTAAATAGTAAATTATCCGTAGAGGTCTGCACGCTTTTGAAGAAAATTCCATTTTGAGAGAATAAAAAAAAAAAGAAAGAAAGAGTGCAAAGAAAGTAGCAAAGCGGGCGTTGTCTATCGACAATTTGTACATTTGTAGATATTCGGTGCGATTGATATTCCCAACGCTCCATAACTAAGTTTAGTTAGCAAGGAACGTCACTTTATTTCCGCATTTCATCGATCTTGTCCACAGTATTTCGTTATCGTTTAACTCCCTAAGTCACAAGATGACTGACTTTTCTTTTTCAAAGATAAAAGAAAAGCGGAGACGATCGAACGTTATAATCGTACCGTAAAATTTATAAATCGTCCTAGCTAACGAAGATAGCCTATTTCTAATTTAATTTGTCGTAATATTTTATATTGTACTTGGTTCCTAATTTATTGCTATACTATTATTATTATATTATTATTGATTATTATGATTAATTGCGCTTAATATTATTCGTAACGATAACATCCCTCTGTAAGGACACGTTCGTAAATCGTAGGCGCGTGTATGAATCAGAACTCTTTTCAGCCTGACGACAGTTTTCAATTTTCAACTTTTCTAGAATTTATTTTAATATTCCTCGTCTGGAAATTGTCGCGAGTATGAAAAAGAGTAAGAGTAATTGTTTGTGAGTTTATCTGTGCGTGAGTGCGTGCCTTAGTCTCGTGTGTACGAGTGACATGCAGAGCCAGCGGTGGCCTTTGTTTTCTAATCTAACGCTTTCCTTAACTCGTCTAACAATCCGATTTGTAAAGTCGGATATCTACCCTTCACATAACCAATCGGAATTTAGAAGAGAGTATCCGAAACTGACTAATTTATGTAGACAGTGGTGGCATTTTTATACATCAGACAGCGCCGTACCTACTATTCGAATCCTGAAAAAATAGTTTATTCAGTAATATATTTATTTAAAGGAGATTTATTGTATTAAAAGAATAGATTGAAAGTTTCAATCTAAGCCTAACAAGATTGTAAAAACTTTTTGTTGAACTTTTTTTTAATTTGCGCTTTCACCGAGAACGAGAAGACTTTCTTGTAAAGAAAAAAATTAATGTATGCCACATATGACGGCGGATGGTTGGTACCCCGTCCGACATAACAAAAGAAAAAGAGAGGGAAAAGAAAAAATATGCGGAACGCTGTTTGTTGTAAATGTACCAAAGACAACGATAAATAACAAAATAGTAACGAAATCAATCCAAAGGAAGCTGCTGTAAAACTAGCTAGAAGAATCACCGATCGGCAATGTTACATCGAACATTGTTAATTATTTTTGTAAAGAAGAAGAAACGAAAAAATAGAACACTATGTACACATGTATCTTTAGCGTCCATGGAAGCTTACGAATATGTTGAATAT
Source organism: Synergus coniferae (assembly GCA_032164275.1). NCBI lineage: Eukaryota > Metazoa > Arthropoda > Insecta > Hymenoptera > Cynipidae > Synergus > Synergus coniferae. The sequence continues at coordinate 2,452,642 of JAUEJJ010000039.1, forward strand.
TATTAATTATTATTATTATCATCATTAAAGAGACAGAGAAAAAAGAATCCTGTAATATTGTTTCGACAATGTTTAGCTTAAATACTGGAATTTCACCCTCTTTCTCAACTCCTCTCTTTCCTTGCGTTGGGTTGGACCCACAAATTTGTTTATTTTGAGGAAATTAGACTTGAAGAGAATACTCAAGTGCCAGCAAATTCATGTATTTCTCGTATACTTTCATTCGCAATCTTCACTGCCTTTTTCTGGAGTACATTATCGACTGAAAGAGCCTATCTGAACGAATAAATAAATTTACATAAACATGAAGGTTTAATTATTTTAACTATTAGCGTTGTATTAAGTTATTTAATATTAGTACTTGTTTGATTTTTTTTCTAATTTTTCAATTTGAACCACTTTAATTTGAAGTCAGAAATCTAATACTGTACGGGGTCCTGGAAAATGTATATTCAAAAGTGTATGATAGCCAATTTTTTTATTTTCTAAAATTTCAAAATTACTTATATCAGACTTGTATCATATGGGGAAGAAGAAGGCAGGAGACAAAGAAGAAATGGTTGAAGAAATATACGGATATTCTGACTCGACAATCGCCAATAAATTAGTATCATTGACTGGTGTCATTAAATCTATGTTGGAAACCAAAATTAAGACTTAATTCTGGATAATGGTATTAAAAATAATTGATTTGATGAAAAAAATTCAGAAATTGTGTTTGTGACAAAAGATGAAAAAATTGTGGTTGAGCTTTCAACCACAGTAAATATTGATATTCTTTCTACGCTCAACAATTGGCAATAAAAAAATAACTTATAATTTATAATAATATGAGGAAAATTAATGAGTAACCTCTCTTCTTAAAAGATTTAAAGCCAAAGAATCCATAAAATTATATCCATAGCAAACAAATAACGATATCTCTAAATAGCTATAAAATATCTTTTTTAAAAATGACTCACCTTAATTATAGTTAACGATTTTCCGATGAAACCTCTATTTTCCATCCAGGATCGGGAAATTAATACCAAATTCAGAAGTTGTCCAATACACTTCGAGCAGAATTATTTTGTTATCCAGTTTTTCACTTTCAACAACAAAACTATGTCAAATCACTTTTATTTTTATGCACATTTGAAACATTGTCACCAATAATAACTAATTGTCAACAAAGTTGATAAATGTTAAGTGATTTTAAAATACTATTTATCTATGTATCAATAATGCCGAAAAAAAAACGAGAATTTGCAATCTTAAATTCCTCGGAAGAAAATTGAAAAATTAAGCACAAATACGTTGAATTTTCCACTAAATCGATGTTCTAATTATTGCTGAACATGTTTTTAATTATATTTCGGTTAATCCCGATTGTCCGGTCTGCAAAAAACTTATTTTTCCAGCGAAAATAGCGCAACTGAGCGCAACACAAAATTTAACGTTCGACTGTTCGAGCTAAGTGTAAATACATATATATATGGCGGTAGGATGCAGGTCTAAACAAGTCTAAACACTAGACGTATCAAATGACTGAACATACAAATATGTAATCATGTTTGACTTTTTCAAATTTTTAAGCAAGAAAAATACGTTTCTAAAAAAAACGTTTTTATGAAAAGATAATTAGCACACTAATATGGTTTTATAATTATTAATGGAAAATTTCAGTTAAGGAATAAAAATTCTGATTAACGTATTTTTGAGAAGTTGCGGGAAATTTAAAACTTGTTTCAAAATTTCGATTATGGTGCGCTTATTAAAAATTACTAAAATATTTTAATCATTATTTATAACAAACAATTGAGTATAGTGTTGAAATGAAAAGGATTTTTTAGAACACACAATACTTATAAATAAATAAATAACTTATCCTTTTATTAATTCAAAAGTAATGAAAAATAAAAAAGAACATGAGCAAATTAATATAACATTCGCCTTAAAAGATTTAAAATAGAAAATTAATTCTATCTATATAAGCACAATATTTGTAAGTGAAACTTCGAAGACTCTTTATACAGATTTTAAAAATATGTTTGCTTTTACACATGTCCCACTTATTGCTAAAGATTCATTAACTAATATCACAATAAGCAGATTCTTATGAATTCGAAGGAACTTTCGCTGAGGCATCTGCTTTTTTCCTCCGAGCTTTCTTATTTATTTTCTTCTTTGTTTGACCCGTTTGACCTTGCATCTTGTTCAGCTGGGGTTTCTTATTACGTATATTATTTTTTTTAGATTCAAGTGAGGGCATCGTGTAATCGTTCTGAATAAAAGTTTTCCACCAGCCTGCACTTTTAATTTGGAAGAAAACGTCGAGTTTGCTTTTTAATTCGATGTGAAGAATCTGATTAGGTTTCCAAAGTAGAAGAGATTTTGCTATTTTATCGAAGTACTTTGGGAACTTTGTAAGGCTCAATAAAGCTGAAACAACTCCCTCGATGTGATCTTCCATACCTAAACAATCATAAAATAATTACATATTAGATACCATTCTTTTTTTATAAGGAAAATGCGAAATTCAAATTTAAGTACAGTAATGTTCAACCAGAGTTCAACGAAGTCTTGACACTGTTTTCGATTGTAAAAAGAGTCAAGACTTCGTTGAACATTACTGTACATATAAAAAATTACCTTGATTTAAGTTCATTAGATCGCATAACTCCTGGACAGTTTTATCAATATATTTGTCCTGCTCTTCAGCATGGAAGGATCGCAGTAAATTACCTGAAAATCATAAAAAGATAAATAAAATAAATATCTCACATTAAAATATACAAATATATTATTTTCAATGCTTATTTATACTCCATCAGAAATGAATAGCCCAATCCAAATTACCATCGAATTTGAGGTCAGTTTTCGAACACGCCTAATTACGCTTTGAAGATATTTTATAGGTGAATATTGATGGTATAAGTGATTTTCACAAAAAATGCACAATTAACAGATTTTAAAATTGTTGATTTTTGAAATTTCAATGACGTAATTTCGACGTTGTATTGTCCATTCCATTTCTTACTGGGAAAATAATACTAACCAAGTAAAGTAAAAGCATGGTAAATAGAAGGATGAGTGTTTTCAAAAATCATTGTCCGCAATCCTCGAATAATATTAAGTTCCGTCCACGTAGGTCCTTTTTTCTTTGCTAACAACATAATCGCCATATCGGTACTATTTTCATGTTTCTCTGAAATCATATCAATTCCTCAAAAATTAAAAAATATCCCAATATTACTTTTTAGGCACTTTTAAATACTTTTAAATAAATACTTACGTTTTAAAGCAGATAAGAATTCGAATGCAAGATGCTCGGAAACATATTCCGCCTTCGGGTATTGATGATAGACCGAGATTAAATTTTTGAGACTAACAAGGTTTGGATATGCGGATCCATATGGGGATCCACGTGAATCAGTCGTTAGAATTATGTGCGCCATGCACTTCGGAAGGATTTCTATAACAGATTATTGGTGAATGTTCAAATAATTCAAGAATTTAATATCTAGTATCGTGTCTAATAAATTTATAAATTATGTAAATTAAATAAATTCGTACCTGGATTTGCATCACATATAGGAAGAACTTCTGCCCAGCAGGAGAGAACAGCATGAATAACAGTTATTGCATTCATACGTAAACAATACAGCGCATCACAGCAAAATAATCTTGCTTTTTCTCTATCTTTTTTCAGACGTGCCAAACATGTGTAAATTCGAGAAAACCCCTCCATGACTACAATTTTCTGAAATTTAAACAAAAATTGAATAAAAAATAAGCGAAAATGAGATAATGTTTTTAATTTTCAATTATTATATTTTGAAATTGACAATCTTCAAAATGTTCAATTTCTAAGGCTTACAGTTTAAAAGTGTAGAATGTTTAATAACTAATTTAGGATAAAATGCAAACCTTAGGGTTGATGGTGAGTCGAAACATAAAAAAATTAATGCCGCTGGTGATGAGATCAAAAATATTTGGCATCGATTTCTCTAAACTAGAGATCAAAGTAACAATTTTTTGTTGTGTTCTAGTCATCGGTGGTGCGGGTGGAGTATTGCTTGTATCCAATGGTTCCTCATTTGTCAGAAACTGTTCTTCTAAGAACTTCACTATACACCTACAAAATAAATAAAAGATTATTAAATATTATTTATTAAGACTTGCATGAATTCAAATTTGGAAAATTCTGTTATTGAATACTAACTTTGCTGCGGTAGTTTCTTCACAGAGTTCAGAGATTTTGTCTACTATATCCAAATGCAATTCAGTCGACCACATTTCGATGTTTGTTAATCGATTTAGCTGTTGCTGAACTTTTTTTTCTATAAAAAAATAAAAAATTATATACATTCAGTATGCAATATTTGAACATCTTTCCTACATAAATCGGTTTAAAATTGTATTTTTACTCACCAATTGCTGCCTGCTTTATCTTCGAGATTGGAATAACGTCTACGTCACTCCTTTCATTAAACTTCTCATTGAGTAATTTAATTACATAATGAGTCTTAAGTAATATATCGTCAAGATTCAAAGTGGGTATTTTACGCATATTATTTTTTTTCGCAGCTTTCAATTTCTCTACATTTTCTGTCACTACAACTTCAACTTGTCTTGATCGAAGTTCCCTAAAAGAAGCATCGCTATTTTTTTCCGTGACATTATTACTCGCAAGAAGCTTCTTTGCCTTTTCCCAATATATATTCCGTTCTTGCAATCGACTCGAAAGTCCCACGTCTTCATCAGATGACACATTCTTTATTAAAGTTGGATCCTTACTTATATTTAAAGGAGTTTCTTCAACTTCTGTGATTAAATTTTCTTGCATTGTCGAATCGGCTTCTTTTGATAAGTTAACTAATGAACTACATTCCTCATCCCTTAATCCTTTTTCTAAATTATCCTTCGGTGAATTTGCTTTTGGTGATTGCACTTTCCTCGGTCTTCCTTTTTTCCTAGCAACCGGAGATTTTTCTTCCTTTTCTTTTAAATTAAACATTTTCTTCTCTGGTGATTTAAACATCTTTTCCTTTGGTTTAACAGGCGATTTTGACGCAGATCTGAGCGATTTTCTTATTGGCACTTCAATCGGTGAATCTTCCAAGGAACTTACACTCCCAGATTCACTTTCCGCTTTCGGTGCATGAGCAATTCTTCGTTTTATACTTGGTATAAGAGAATTCGAGTCTATATTCTTATTAGAAATTACCTTTTTAATTTCAGGTTTCGATATTTCAGTTTTTAAATCCCGTATTTCTTCCGTTTTTCTAGTCATGGAAGATGAAACTATTTTATTCGAACGCTTTTTCAAAGTTCTTATCTTCTTTAGAAGCGTTTGTCGATTTCCCGCTTTTAGATTCTTCAGAACCTCCACTGCTTTCTTCCTTTTCTGAAAATTCACTGGACTTATGACTGTGAGACGACAATTCGAAGATCTTTTCCCTTGAATAAAATTTTTCGAAGTGTTGTCATTATTCGAATTCGAGATAAAAATATCTGCAATTTCTTCCGCAGACATAATACTAGAATCAGTTTTTCTTTCCTCGGGAGATTCGTCGTCTGACAAAGTGAGATCGTCCAGCAAATCAGATTTTCTGATTTCAGAAAAAGAATTAGACATTTCTTGTAAAATTTCTTCCATGGATTCGAGTTCTTCGTTATTTTCAATAGAAGAAATAGTTTCTGGAATTTGTATTTGATTAGTAAAACTGCTTTCATATTCCTCCAAATTCTTTTCTGACATTTCAGTATCTTTTCCTTTTTCCAAATTATCTAACGAAACTAGATTCTGAACGCAAGTTTGTTTTGAATTCAAATTTTGGAAATCGAAGGACGTGCTTGCCAGTTCCAAGCCAAAACTATCGTCAGAATAATGAGACGATAATCTTCTTCTCACCATTTTTCGAGAATTATTAACATTATTTTCGAAACTCTCCACAGGTGAAGAAGCCTTTCTCTTCCCGTTTCCAATTTTATCTTCGACGATCTTTCTGTTTTCTTCTGAAGTTAAAGAGTTTTCTAAAACTTCCTTAGTTGGATCCGTTTGAATTCCAAGAATTTTCGGTATCTCGTCAATATTTTGAGAACTTGTAGAAATTGTATCGTGGCTCCCTTCTAGTATTTCGTAAGTATGATTTTCATTTAAAGTATTCATTTGCTTCTCATCTTTTGATTTTTCTAAGATTAAAACTGATTCTTCATGCTTTAAATTTTTTTTTGGTAAAGTGAACAAATCCATATTTTTTTCTTGCATAATTGGAGTCTCGACATTTGGAAAACTTGAAGAAATTTTATCATGGTTCACTTCTACTATTTTGAAAGTTTGATTTTCTTTTGAAATGTTCGTTCGTTTATCATCTTTGACCTCTTCATCTTGATCCTCTCGTTCCAAAATTACTTTCGATAAAGTTAAAGATTCCCTTGAGACTATATTTTCCTCTTGAATAGTTAGTGTTTCCATACTTGAAGAACTGGCAGTTATTTTTTCGTGACTCTCTTCTAAACTTTCAAAATCTTCATTTTCTTTTAAAGCGTTTGTTTCTTTATCATGTTTTGACTTTTCTGCGGTCACAGTCGATAGTTCTGAAACTTGAATTAAATCTCTCGATTCTTCAAAAACTAAAATTGATTCGTTTGAAAGTGAAACTGGAACACAAGATAAATTTTTCTCATTATTTGGAACTAAAAGCGCCGTCCTTCCTTTTTTGAAAGAATTCTCTTCATTTGGCGCCTCTAGATTCTTTTCAGTTGAAAAATTAACTTCCCTCAAAGAACTCGGAATTGTCTTCACCAAATTTTCTTGTCTTAAATTGTGCGAGTCAAAATTTAAAGCTGGTTCTTGAGAAATGGAAGGTATATTTTCGGTGAAATTTTTAGATTCTGTTGAAGATTCTACGAACCAATTTTGGAAAGTTTTTCTCTTTTCCTTCTTCTTAGAAATCGCTTTTCTTTTATCTTTACACCGCTTAACCTTCTTTTTATAATTTCGTTTATGGCAAAGCTTATCTTTATCGAGTAGCTGTTTCCAAATCTCAAACATGATCTCTTGATTCGCAGGATTTGGAAAATATGAATTGGAATTGTAATGGAAGTATCGATTCTTATCCTCAGTTTTTTTATGCTTTTTTATCTTACGTTCTAAATTTTTCAGCCTTTTTTCTAGTGAAGTCATTTTCTCAGAGTTTAAATTTTTTTCTTCGGAAGGATCAGTCAAATGTTCCGGTTCTACTACTGTTCTGCCTCTCGTTGGACTTATAAAGGCTGTCTCTCTATATTCATGAACTTCTTCGGGTTTAAATTTTGAGTCTGAAAAATAAAAAGTTGATGATGCGAAAAAAAAATTCTTGATTTATTTTTAAATTAGGAATGTTTCAACTTGAAGACTTTTAAATATGTTAAAGATTGAACATTTGTAACATGCAAGAGTTTCTTAGATTTTGATACTATTCAAATTTCTTTTTATCTATTAAAAATAATCTTACCTGGTGAAAAAATGGGTGAAATTAAAGGTTGCGGCAGCACATTATAGGAGCTGATAAAGTTGTCCAATGTCACATTGCATTTTGTGCAAAATATAGAGGATGAGTTTTTCTCCTTAACTTCAATAGTTTTATTAACTTCAGTTCCCAGAAGGCGATTCTCTAAAAGTTTTGCTTCTTCACTTAACTTGAGATCTGAAAAATAATTTAAACTATGAATTTCTCTGAACCTACTACGAGATATATGTTAATTAATTAATATATAATTAATAATTTATATATATATATATATTATTATTTTATTACCCAAGTCGATGACTTTAACTTCGTCTGTATTAATTCCTCGGTCTCTCCTCGATTTCTTCTTCTCCAGTCGAGGTTTCTTGAGACTTTTGATTTCCTGTTGCAAAGTTTTTACTTTCTCTGTGAATAAAATTTAATTACTTTCAGCAGAAAGAATTTAGTTTAGGAAATTAAGGGCATGTGGTAATTATTGTAAGTAAAAATTAGTTTGACATAATATGCCCTTCATTTTATTATTATTAAAAAAAATTAATTACCTTCAAGTTTTAATTTATCTAGATCAACTTCCATCAATTTATCAGCATGCTTCTCGTCATTGTCTTTAATTTTGCAAGTGAGTTGCTGAATGAGTCGCTGATCTCCTGCACTCTTTGTTTCAAGATCTGAGACCTGTTTTGTTAAACGTTTGAGCGACTCTCGAAATTGATTATTTTGCTGAAATGTAAGAATTATTGTAGATAAAGTTTAGAATTCCAAAAATATTTGTAATACATTTCATCATTTTTAATTGCATACATACTAGGGATATAGGTTTAAAATTTTTTTCAAATGACTCACTGAAAGGCTTAAAATAGAAAAAATTAAATGAAAATGTATGAATCTTACAATTTCTTGTTTAATTAATTTCTGGAGCGTCGATTCGAGGCTGCTCTCCTTTGCTTTTAAATCGGCTTTCACTTTTCCCAACGAAGCATCTAGCTGTTTACACTCCCTCAGCTTGTCATTGTAATTCTTAATCAACTCACTGAAAAAAGAACAATTTATTTATCCAAATCATTACAATGAACATAATTTAAAACTCAATAAAAAAAAGTATAAAAGTTCAACTAACTCTGATTTGCACAATTTCATTTTCAAAAGCTCCAAGGATGCTGGTGTCTCCACTTTCTTCGGTTCTTCCTAAAAAAAATTCAGTTGACAAAATTATAAAATGTCCTTAAAAATCACGATCCTACACGAATTAATTTTTGCTTCTGCTTTAATCATATCAAAAAAATAAATTTTTAAATGAAAAATTCATAGAATAATACAGTTACAGTTTTTTAATTGAATATTATAGTCGACAACTAAAATAATAAATATCCATTATAAAAAAGGGGAAATCTTTAAAAGAACGTAAACAAATGTATAAGGCTAAAAGGCCATGCGACAAATTTTTGATAAATTAGTTTTAAAAAACACGACAATTTTTAAAACAAATTCTGTAAATAATAGCAAATAATAAAATAAGTAATGAACTTCTACAAAAAATTGTATTATGATTCAATAGTTTTAATAAAAGATTTTAAATTATAAGATCCGGAAAACCTAACCTAAAAATTATTTACTAACCGGTGCAGAAAATTTAGAATTGAAATATGTACTTACAATCACCGTCGAATACAGCAGTCCACTCACATTTTTGCAATCCATGACCTCCATTTGGACGCTTTTTTCATAAAAATATTTTTAGATTAATTAAAATTCACTTTTCGAAACAGAAAATCGTGCATCGTGCATAACGACCATGACTTCAAGTTAGCTACCCGCCTACCCGCGGCGCACATTGACTACCGGCTGGTGGAGAAATGTTCCATTGGTTAAAGTTTGGCGCACGATTCAAAATTGAATTAATTTAATTCGATTTTGAATCGCGTGCCAGATTACAGCCAATGGTAACATTTCTCTAGCGGGTAATGAATGTGCGCTGCGCGCGCAGGCAACGAATTTTGTGACAGAATTTCAGAGTTGTCTTTTCTGAAATTGAACAATATTTTTATTGTTTCTGACTTTATCATTGTTCTTATAATAAGAATCAGATAGTGATAATTGCTTCCAAAGAATTTCGAAGTGGATATTTGAATGAATGTATGCATTGTATTGATTTTTGTTGACGGAATTCATCAACATAACCTCAAAAGCGATGAGTTTCGGACATTTCTGAATAAATTTTGTGTTTTGTATGTCAGGTAGATTGAGTGGGATATTATGTCAGGGAAAGGAAAACAAAACTCGAAAAAGGCTGTTGTTAAGGTGCGAGAAAGTGGAAAATCAGCGCAAGCAACTTTAAATAATCCAGAAGCAAGTCCCGAGGCAGAAGACATGTCGACGTTTTTGTTAAGTTTAAAAACAATTGACAAAGCCAAACACTTGCCAAAGTACTCCACTATTCTTCAGGTATTATTATTAATAATTTTCTTTACTATTCTAATCTAAAATCTAGTTTTTTTTTTAACAATTAGTATACGTACCATTATCAAATTTCCGTCTACAGTCTAAATCGTCTTAAAGGAAATATTGATCCAACTTTTGAAATTAACTGTATCTCTAAATCTATGTAATACATTTTTAAAAATTTGAGCATAATTTTGAATAAAATTTTATTTTTCTTAGCGAACACCAGAAGAAGGCGTAGGAATGGAGGATCTGGACGCTCTACAGCTGGAGCTTGAAATGCTTCTGTCCTCAGTCGTCGTTCGAAGTCGAACGATCCAGGAAGAAGTTTCTGGTCTCTCATCAGCTGAAGAACGACGAGATCGAAGGTCAAAAAGCGGAAAGGGTCTCAACCACCTCGACAAGAAAATGAGGGACGAAAAATCTAGAGCTAAAGAACTCAACGTGAAAACCCAGTCTCCCTTGCCCAGTAAGCTTTTCAAACAACGAACTCCCGGAAGTTCTCTCAATCAAACAGTCCCAAATCCTCATGAATTAGTTCGCATCGAGGGGAAGGATGTCCCAAAACTAATGCCTAAAAACGATACTCCTAATAAATTTTGGGCATCAGTAGATCCATATTGTACTGATATTATGCCTGATGACATAAAATTATTAGAGGAACTTATCGCAACACACGGCGATATATCAGAGTTTAAAAAAGTTCCACCCCTGGGACGACATTATAGTTTGCTCTGGGCTCATAATGACTTATTGCAAGAAGAAGACGCTTCAAATTCGAACAGGGATAAGAAGAAAAATCGATCTGATGTTTCGCTTTTAATGTCGAAAGGAGATAAAAAGGCGAATGGCATAGCGGGTTAGTATGTTTTTATTATTATTTGTTTCTCAGAGGGCTAATTGCAGTCCTAGACCCTTTTTTTATAAATTCAAATTACTATTTTCCCCATTTAATTATTAAAAACTAACAATTTAATGGTTTTTACAGGTCCATTGACACAGAGACTGGTTTCTGCACTTCTGGAAGAAAATGTATACATCGCAAATAATATTACCGACAACAAACTCTTCCGTGATGGTGATCCGCCAGTTTTGAGGGACCTGACGATTCAAAATTCTATGAACCTGGAACTTCGAATGCACAAGGAGCTCGTTGAGCAGGGTATTTTGGAGCCAGATTCTCAAAAAAGGAACCAAGAGGACGATGAAATTCTTGCGGAGATTAAACGATGTCAACAAGAGCTCACAGCACTTTCTAATCACAACGCTTCACAGCTGAGAAGACTTTTAACACTCGCACAGGAGGAGAGCAAACGTCAAGGATTAAAACGAAAAATTAGCACAGTGGATAATGAGGTGGTTGAGCACTATAATAAATTAGCCCTTTCGAAACAAAGGAAAATCCCACTTTCAAGAAAGGAACAGGAAAAAGCCTGGAATTGTCTTAAAGAAAGGGAAAATCTTTTACAGCAGCTCGATATGTTGCCTTCAAATAGTATTGGAGAACCAAGTAGACTCTCGAACACGAGCAGTGCCCCTACGTAGGATTTAATCTATTGTTAGGGATTATAGATTGAATATACTACTTCTAATACATTTGTGTAAATGAAAGTGCAGAATCCAGATTTGTTTCTAATTGTGAACCAACGATAGATTAAGACATTCAGTCGAAATAAAGATTAATTGGTAGTATGAGTACTTGAATAAATTTATTTTTTTTAACTCCATGAAAAATTAATAAAAATTCAAGAATTATGTTACTGCACCCAACTATTCAATTACTTTTTTTTTTTTTTAAGAAAGGAGGATCCTCTCTTAATCTTAATCAAGCCAAGACATGAGCAATGTACATGCCCATCTTACGGTATGCTCGACTTCCTTATTAGGTAAAAAAAATAAGGGCAGTTTCACGACAAAGATGTTTATTGTATCACTGTACAGATTCCTCGCCAAGAGTTATCTCAACAACGTGTGTACTCGACGGCACAACAATGATGAATCGTTCGAGTAACAAGAGTTCATAAATAGTACTACTCGCAACGACACTAGCGTGGTGAGTATGTACGTGCGTGCGTGTATACGGGAGAAATAGGGGAGGGAAGGGTTTTGAATGGTGACGGTGAAGCCATCTTCATAACATGAAAATTGGGTCAAGACCCTTCCTAATTTCTCATTATATTAACGTTCAATGATTTTCGTTTTTTTTTTTTTATAACAATGTGAATTTATACGCTACACGAGTACAGTAGGCCATGAAACAATTAAGAAGCTACAGATTTTTATAAAGGGGTCGTGACGGTCTGACGATGTTAACACGTGTACAGCCCCAGATTTTGTATTCTACTTTAATGCATTTTAAAAGTATGTCTATTGTCACACCGACGCTCCCCCATGGACCAGTGATTTTTTTTCGGTCTTCCTAATGATCTCATGAACTCCCGAATACCAAAAACAGGTGACATTTTACCAAGAAGGCAAGAGATTATCACGCTGTTTTGGCAGTGACGCACTAAAACTATCGATATTTGGTTATGGAGGTTGATAGCTTAAAAGGCGAAAAGGAGCAAGAAGGCCATCATAAGACAGAAAAGACCCATGGCCTCAGACAGGGCGAAGCCCAAAATGGCGTATGAGAACAACTGCTGTTTCAAGGATGGGTTCCTTGCATAGCCGATGATCAACGAACCGAATACAGATCCGATTCCAGCTCCTGAAAAGATACAAGTTCAGCATTACTTTTTCAAATCATCAAAATCTGATGATTATATTAAATTCTTTATTAATTAGAGACTTTTTACTTTATTCCAAAAATAAATCTTGCTGACGATAAAAAAAAAATTAACAATACATGTAAGAAAAAAAATAACTTCATCTTTCATAAGATCCATCCATCATCAGGAATACATGAAAAGGATGCAGGATAGGATTAAAAGGCGAACAGCATAATGAAGGCAATCATAATGCAGAAAAGTCCCATAGCTTCAGAAAGTGCGAAACCAAGAATCGCATAACTGAAGACTTGAGATTTTAGGGAAGGATTTCGGGCGTAACCAATTATCAAGGATCCAAAAACGACTCCAATACCGACACCTATATATTTTTTATAAAGGAAAAAGCGAATTAAATGAAATGATAAGGAAGGAAAAAAGATTGCTTAAGGATTGAATAATAAAATTGCATGACTTCACTTGATACTCACAACAAATTTTGTTTTACTTTATTATAGAAAGAAAAGATTTTTACCTGATCCTGCAACACCAACGGTGGCGGCACCAGCACCGATGAATTTGGCGGCAGAATCAATGTCGCGGCTGATCATGGAGGTCTGGAAACTGCGCACGATTGGCGACTGAAAAAAGAATAATTTTATTAGATATATTTCTATTTTTCACTAATTTCTCACATTTAGAAAAGATACTAACCATGGCTAGGGTGGATGGAACCAGCCTTTGATTCTCTTGGAGAGACTGGCTTTGGCCGAGTGCTGCACTGCTCAGCGGCCGGAGGTAGCTCTTGGTTCCAGCGACCAACTGAAAAATACAAAAAAATATATTACAAATAACAGTAAAAAGTTATAAATTAAATTGAGAAAAATCGAAAGTTAGCATTCCTCTTTTCGTAAATGGAAATTGAACAGTCAGTGTCGCTATTATTTAATAAAATGTTATTAATTTGAAAATGTTTAACTAAGTAAAGAGTTGCCTCTCAATATCACTTATATTTCATTTATAAAGTTCGGTGTGCTCCTTTCAGAAATCTTGAAAATAACCTCAAAGAGAATTTAATCATTACATAAGATCCAAAGATGAATGAAAAAACGTAGAAGAAAATTTTAATTGCTTATAAATTGGAATAATTCAACAATATTATTGAAAGCTACTTTTAGTTACTAGATAACTCCAATCAATAAAGTAAAATTTATTGTTGCATTGGTACATTGGTAACTTGATTATATTCCTAAAGAGGTCAAAAAACCCACTAAACAGATTCAAGCACAAAATCATGAAAGAAAATATTTTGTTTAAATAAACAAATAAATAAAAAGTAATAAAGTTCTTTGAACCAT
>JAUEJJ010000039.1:2471196-2485597 GCA_032164275.1 Synergus coniferae
CCCGCTGGAACTGAAGGTGTTCTGTCCTTTTCTATCTTATTTCCCTATCTCTCTTTGCGCTCATGTGACAAAAGAGATGGAGCAATATGATAAACAAGGACAGAACGATCTTCGTAATCTTCGGCAGATCTTCGGCACCAGCATGAGGTTACAGACGGTTACAGTTGTTCATCACGAGTTGAAACTGGCCCAACTGTTGAAAATGCCCGTGTGGCGGCGCTAGTAGTAACTTTACTCTACAAAACCAGGATGACAAAACCTGACAAAACCAAAGACATGTAATGTCTTTGACAAAACTATACAATCCCTATAGGAAAAATATTTGAAAAACACAAAATAAATATGATAAACCGTTTAAATTAATTTTTCATACATTGTATAGAGTTATTTAATAAATAAGAATTATGTGCTTACTTATTATTTTGAATAATATATAGAAAAAGAGGTAAGTAAATTCACGTTATTCAAAAAATAAAAATTGTATGGATATTTGCATGGGATTTTTATACAAAAGTAATAGAAAATAAATAAATAACGAATTCACAAATTAAAGAAAAAAAATTGTGAAAAATATCAATTTCCGATTTATAAAATTTTCCAATTCCAATCACTGATAGATAAAATAAATATGAGTTATTAAATTCTCACAAATATTTCAATTCCTGATGAAATGTAAAACTGCCGAACAGTTAATTAATTAACATATTAGCTATGTATGAAATTATAAATAAAACAATTTAATTATTAATTAATTAAGAAATTGTTAATTATTAAATATTTTCTACCAATTAAAGTTTTTGAAATTGAAATATTTATGGGTAATTCATTAATTCATCAATTTGTGATTTATTTATCTTTTCGATATTTTATATTTTAGTGCCCTTGTTGTTCAAATACTTTTAAATACGAGTACAATGAAGAATTAACAATAATAAATATTTATATGATTATATTTATAATAATATTATAATAGTATATTATATAATAAATCAATGACATTTTAATCGAAAATTGTTTTTCGAATTTTCATAGGTTAGATCAGGTTAGATTAAAATTAGGTGTCAGTGTCAGCGGTGTCAGCTAATTTCGCTAATTACTCTTTTTGTAAATAACCTTTTTAGAGATATTATAAAGAAATTCTAGCAAACTGTCGCATATATTATATAAAAGCTAATTTACAAAAGAAGAAATTAGCGAAATTTTAGCTGACACCAAATTTTAATTTAAATTATGAAAATTCGAAAAATAATTTTCGATTAAAATATGATTGATATATGTCCCAAGATAAAAATATTTATTATTATAAATATATCATAAATAAATATATATATATATATAGATACTATTATCAGCTATTATAATATTATTATAAATATTAAAATATTATAAATATATAATAATATAAATATTTATTATTGTTAATTGTTCATTATTATATTTAAAAGTAAATGTTTGAACAACCAAGACTAATAAAATATCGAAAAGATAAGAAAAAATCACAAAATCACAAATTGATAAAAATAAATGAATTTTTTGTTATATTTGTGAGAATTTATAGTAACTCACATTTATTTTATTTATCAGTGATTGTAATTCGAAAATTTTATGAATCGGAAATTTATATTTTCCGCAATTTTTTTCTTTAATTTGTGAATTCGTTATTTTATTTTCTATTGCTATATATCTATATATATATATATATGTGTGTGTGTGTGTGTGTATAAAAATCCTAATATCCATACAATTTTTATTTTTTGAATAACGTAAATTTATCTCCTTTTCCATATATTATTCAAAATAATAAGTAATTCTTATTTATTAAATAACTCTTTACTATGTATGAAAAATGATTTAAACGGTTTATCATATTTATTTTGTGTTTTTCACATATTTTTCCTATAGGATTGTATAGTTTTGTGTCAGATTTTGTAGAGCGAAGTTACTACTAGCGTCGCCACACGGGCGTGTCATTTCTCATGACACTTTCTTCATCTGGTGTCAACGGCTTTGGTGACGGCAAGTAACGGTTTAGTTCACGATTGTGCTCAAGCTTTCAGTTGACTGTTGACTAACGTGGTTCCCTGCCGGTTTCAGCCGGTCTCGTTCCTGCTGGTTCCTGTTCCTCATTACAGAATTACAGTCGACAAAAGAAAATATTAAAGTTACATACCTATATACAAAGAGATTAATATAATAATTTTTTGGATATGGCTGTGTTTATGCTCAATATTTGTAAATTCAACGACTGTGGCCTTACATTCAAGAACCTAGGAAGATTGATTCAACACATAGAAGAGACGCATATCGGTAGGGACTGAACGGTCTCGCAATCCGCGAAAGCGGCTTTAAGGTTATGTGTGATGGGTTATAGCTTAGCAGGGGGCATAGAAATTTTGTTTTCGTTCATTGGGATGATTTTATAAGGTAGTTCAATGTGTCATCGATTTATTTGCAAAGGATTATAGTTACAGGGTAGTTGAGAATAAGGGGAGCTTTTTTTGTCCCTCGATCTTTGTTTCGTAACTTACAATTCGGAATTTTCGTTCAAGTTATAGATAGCTTCTGATTGGGATTTTTGATGTACCTAATTTTAAATTTACGGTTTACTAAAAGGACGCGTCTACATGTCCGGCTAGACGGATGTTTTTTTGACCAAAATAATTCATCCGGCTACACTACACTGCCAGTATCCGGACGAATTTATTTAAAATAAATCGTCCGGTTACAGCAGAGAGCCAATATCCGGACGAATTTATTCAAAATAAATCGTCCGGCTACAGTAAAGTGCCAGTATCCGGATGAATTTCTCCAAGATAATTTGTCCGGCTACAGCAGAGAGTACCAGCATCCGGACGAATTTCTTTAAGATAATTCGTCTGGCTATAGCAGAATTTGATACATTGACTTTCATAAAAAGGGAAATGCTAAACGAAAGGAAAAGGGAAATGCTAAACGAAGATTATGGTAAAGGGGCAGGATATGGTAAAGTAAAATGGTAAACGGAAATCGTGGTGAAGGGGGAAGTTATGATAAAGGCGAAATGGTAAACAGAAATAATGGTGAAGGGGGGAGATATGGTAGAGTATAATGGTAAAGGGAAATGGTAAACAAAAATCATGGTAAAGGAGGGAGATATGGTAAAGTGAAATGGTAAAATCAAATCATGATAAAGGGTGGAGATATGGTAGAGAAAAATGGTAAAGAGAAATCATGGTGATATGGTAAAGTAAAATGGTAAACGGAAATCATGGTGAAGAAAAAAATTATCTTGAAGAAATTCATCTGGATGCTGGCAGTGAAGTATAGCTGGATGAATTAGTTTGGTCAAAAACGTTCGTCTAGCCAGACGTTTAGACACTTCGTTACTAAAAAGTCTAAAATTAAAAGAAAAACAGAAAAGATCAAAATCTGGGTTTAAGAAACTAAGTGTGTTTTTTTAATCTTTCTACATATATTATAATCCTCCAATTCCTTACATCATATTTTAATTTATTTTATGATCCATAATTATTATTATTCATTTATCGAGACATTTTTAAATGGCAAAAACATATTTTTCGTAAAACGTATAAGAAAATTTTATATCATGATGCGCTAATATATTTTAAAAATTAATTTTTAAAGTATTGAATTATAGGTTGAAAAGGGTCACCGCGTTCTCATGTGAACTCATTATTTAAATTATTAAATCCCATAATTTTCGTCGAAATTACAAGACTTTTTAGCATCATCTCACATACTTAGACTATGACCCTCAAGTCGTGGAGCAGAAGGAAAAGCAACAACCATCCTGCGTTCCTCTGTCCTACGTTCTCCGATTTTTTACGGATGCAGCAAGAAGAGAGATCATAAAGCCACTTCAGATTCAAACCCGTCCCAGTAATTGTCATGCTTCAATTCAAATAAAAACCGAGAGCCCAGCAGGTAAAAAAAAATCTAAGTCCCCTGTTAAATATAGAGGTATCTATTTTTATAAACAAATAATACAAAAAAATTTTATTACATGAACTGAAGGAAATGAAGATTTTATAAGCGAACCAGAAGATAGCAACGATTCGTGGGCCACGAGTGAAGAATTTTCGACTGACTATATTTTAAGATACGGAAACAAGTACCTATTACAGAAAAATTTTTCTTTACATTAATTTGTTTTTATATATTATATAAAGTTGTAACTATAAATGTTGTTACAATTCTTAAAAATTTTTCAATTAGGGATAATTTTATTGTAGATTATGATTACTAAAAAATAAAACTGATTTTAATATTTTTATTTCAGGGGTATAAATCGCAATCCTCAAAATGAAATAAATATCAACAAGCCATTCGCTTGTCCTGTCCCAGGTTGTAAAAAAAGATACAAGAACGTCAATGGTATAAAGTATCATTCAAAAAATGGCCATAAAAACGATGGAAAGTATGTGTAATCGATTATACGGGATATTAATTATAAAGTTACTTTCCCAATTTAAACTTAATTTCGAATTCATAAATTCTTTTTTTTTTTAAGGACGCAGAAAGCTTTCAAATGTCCATGTGGCAAGAACTACAAAACGCAACACGGCTTGAAAAATCACACCGCTGTTCAGCATAAAAATACGACGTTGCATCATAAGTTCCTGAGATCCAAAATGGACATCAATCGGGACGAAAGAATTTCCCAGGAGGAAATGTCCTTGACTGAAGAAATAAAAGTTTCTGCGATGAGAGATCACGTGTACGTGAAGCAAAATCGGCCCATGGATAGAGATTGCGAATCCCTTGGAATCCTCACACCAGCTTCGACTCCACCTTTGTCAACTCAAAGTTCCACAAAGATTGACTCCAAAGTTTACGATCAACAAGTTCGATCGCTCCATAACTATTTTGCCGTCCAAAATTCCGATCGTGATTACATTAACTAAAAGCTAATTACTAGTTATCATTGGTGGAGGGATTCGAGTTTGGTAACTGTTAAAGCTAGAACTATGGAGAGGAAATATTTTAAGCTTCGTTTAACTTTGCTTTCCTAGTTTTAATACCAAAGAATAATTTTATTGCAGGTTTAAGCATTGTTTTCCGTAATTTTTATTTCAAGTTCGAGAAGTTGAAAATCAAAGAAAGGTAAAACGTTTTATAAACAAAAAGCTTTCTTAGTTTTTTTTTTTTTTTTTTTTTATTAAAATTAAGTGAATATTTAAAGTACTTTTCCATAGTTCTAGTTACAATCTCGCCTTGACCTTCAAGTTTAAAAAAAAAAGTTGTGCACACGGCATGAACTCAAATTCTGTTTTGAGAACAAAGAAAAAATCAAACGCTCGAATTCTAAAAAATAATGAAGCCTTTGCTAAGTACCTCAAAAAACTAGTGACTACATAGTTTGTAATTAGTGGTGTGTATAAAATTGTGATAAGAGAAAATTGGCAAAGTTTTGTAACGAATAAAAAGCGAATACGTAATTGGTATTGTTCTTTTAAAAGATGTTTTTATGGAAATGTGAAAAAGGCTCGAAATTGTTCAAATTCTCGATACATTTCAAGTAATTGGAAGTCACTTGTGAACATTGAAGCTTCTTCGATTAAGTTGAAAGAAAATTCGAGGTATTGAACAGTTTCGACTAATCGAAACCTAAATCCTTAAATTTCGAACTTCTTACACAGTCCAAATAGTTGAGAATTGAACGTAAGAAAAGATTTAGGGTGACGAATTTATATATTTCTTGTTTTAAATATACATAAATATAGTCCACTATGGTTATATAAATGTCGAGAACTGTGTTAGAAGAAAGTTTCTTAGGGGTAGAGTAAGAGGAGAGGTGTATTTACACACTAATTCCGATTTTGTTCACAGGTTTCTTAATGGAAAAGAGAGTGGAGAGGTGTATTTACACACAAATTCCGATTTCGTTCACCTAAGCTGGAACCTAAAGGCTAGAATTGAATTCGAAGGATAGTAATCGGTAATCATAACCATATAATATATTAAAGTCGACGTTACCTTTAATCGCTTAATCGTACTAATATCAATTTTTAATAATTACAAGCATGTTATGTCCTTATGTAGTCAGCCGAGTACAAACTTCGCTAATGTCTGTACGTCACTCTTATATATTTTTTTCTTGTATTCATCATTGCGTGTTTGTATATATATATATATATCTATATATTATATTTACTCGACTCACCGTCTCTCCACATTCTCACCGTTTTTCTCTCACACACGTTTGCTTGTGCACTAATTCACTCACACCCTCAAATTTTTGTTTTATCCGTTGGTTCGCTCTCTCGCTAGGCAAGATTACGCCGATATTGCGATATAATGTTAGAAAAATATGCTATGCCTAAAATAGGATGAAGGCCTGAAGGCAACCTTTCCGTAGATATTACTGATAAATCACTGCCGTGTGTGAAAGTGTGTGTGACTTTGCGTAGCCTCTTTCCTCATTTCTTGTAACCAGTACTTGAAGAAGCGGAGACAACAAAAAAATCCCTAAGCAATATTGTCCCTAAGTTTCGCCGCTAGTAGTCCTCCCATAAAACAATTCCCATGACCAAATAAAAACATCTTAATCACTCTATATAATACGAAAAAAAGTAAACAGTAAAATAAAAATTAAAACGATTTCATTACGGGAAGACTAACTTGGCATGCCGTGTGCTTCACAACGCAACAAGAAAAGTAACAATAAAATTGATTTGCAGTGATTTCCACAAAGCATATTAAAAGAAAACTCGAGTAAACTTCTGGATAAAATTTTTGCACTAAGTGGAAATCAACGCACATCAACATAAAGATCCGAGATACAAAAGTGCAGTTGCCTTAAATAATCACTCAATTTTTTTATTTTCTTCCCCTATATTTTTTTTTTTTAATTCCGGCCTCTAAACTTTCTACTAACCATTACTTATAACATAAAGCTAAATTGCAACGGCGGAATACCTTGCGCAGCTTTTTTTTTATTTTTTTTTTCTCTTTTGAATATGAGATAAAATTTGATAAAGAGGAAAAATGTAGTCCACGTGATGAATATTATGACTTGCGGACGGTTAGCGCAAAAATAAACAATGTTTCGGAACGTAATTTCAAACAGTATTTAATGAGTAATAATGCTCGTTATATTCTCGGTGAGATTTGACATAAACACACAGTACTACTTATACTTTATTGCATTACTTTATGAATCAATGGGCTAATATACTTAATAATTATTAGACTAATTTTTAAACCTAGAATTGTGATCACCCATCAACGTCAGTCATCGCCTAAATAACATTCCTTTCGACGATATTATAATAGTAATGGAAAACAAAAACACTTACGCATCAAA
The DNA here is from genome assembly GCA_032164275.1 of Synergus coniferae. NCBI lineage: Eukaryota > Metazoa > Arthropoda > Insecta > Hymenoptera > Cynipidae > Synergus > Synergus coniferae. Next base: position 2,478,503 of record JAUEJJ010000039.1, read on the forward strand.
TTTGTATCTTCGATGGATAGATCGACCGTCTTAACAAGATATTTTGGACCGACTGACTGCACCAGGAATTCCGTTTTTATCTACTTAAATAGAAACTTGCGACTTATTGTCCGTGGTTTGCGCAAATTTACCATTTTAAGTAAATTAATGAACGTAATATAGAATAATCGTAATAATAAACCGTATAATCAATGATAATAATAGGTAATAGTAGTAGTAAGCTGGCAGCAGTTAGTAACCAGATATTTTTTTCCTGATTTTAAAACTCTCACTAGGTGAAAATCTGACATGGCACTGGCATTCTCGATTTTTTCTTTTTTCCAAAAATTTCCACACATTTATTCAACGAACATGTATACACACGCTTAAAGGATTCGCGCGAACTCTTCCGTCGTCATCGTCTAATTTCCGTCTTTTTCTATGCTTTATTATAATATATATACTCCCGACGACAAATTCGCGTTGCCGAATTATTTTTTGCGTTCACACAAAATCTCTCATATCGCATTCGCTCGGTATTCCCTTTCATCCGCTATAAATCGTTTCTCGATGTGCAATCAGCTGCCAGATAATTTATCTCATTTTCTTCATGTTTTTATATTTTGTTTGTTTATATAGTTATATAACCATTTTCCCAATGACTACACACTAAATAGTTCAAATTTTTTGCACTTTTTCACCAACAACAACTGGATTGTTGCGCCGAATCTCTTGGGCGCCCATTTCTCTGTAATCAAACTTGCAATCATGCTTGTCACTGTATCGATGCACAGCGCAGAAGAGTCCACCACAACGACACTCGAATCCTGAAAAGGAAAATATTTGTGTCACTTTATGTCTTTTAAATAAATGATTTTTAAAATTTGTTAACCTGAAGCAACCCTGAGGGAAGGAACTTTGGAAATTATTAGGAATGTTCCGCACCTGTCAGACCCACTTTCTTGCGACAAAGGGCGCAACGGTTTTTCTTCTTTTTGGAGTCTTTGTCAGTCTCTTTTCCGTCAAAACAGTCGTCGACATCACCGCTACTAATTGAACCTTCAGCAGCTCCACTGCTAACTCCGACTTCATCTTCCTGATCCTCTCTGCTTAACTGTAAAGAAAAGAAAAATTATAAAGTTAATTAAATTCTGTGAATTTATCTCATAAAAATTAAAAAAAAATACGTATTAAATCACTCTCATTTTCTAAAGTATGTATATATATTGTTTTTTAAATATATGCATATAATCCTTAAGCTTTTCCTTTTTTGCAAGAAACAGAAAATTGTATTACCTTGAAGTGAAAGCGAAAATACTAAGTTAACTTATTTTTATACAAAAGAGTGCAATTTTCTTCAACAAATTCAAAACTTTCAGGTTAGATTAAATATTTAATTCATTTTCCAATTTTCTGTAACTGCCCAATCCATATGAATGCACCATAAATTACGGATAGGTACTTGATACTTTCTCACATTTTAATCTAAGGGATATAAAACAATTTACTGGTTTTTTTATGCGACGTTTGCGACTTTTTTTCGATGATGATGAGCCATGATTTGAGGCCATAATCCACTAAAAATTTGTTTCCATGTTGTCACTTTCAAAATTTTTGCTTAATTGCGTTACTATGACAACTGTCCACGTATTAGACACGTGAAACCGAAAAATTCAAAACGGAATACTTGGCTCAGACTCCTTACAAGAAAGAATTATTTCGGGATTACATTACTTTTTTAAATTATATGAACTCAATTTTTATTACTAATTATACTAATGAATAAAATAACTTTGATACAAACAAACTATTGCTTTATAGAACGCAAAAATTTATAAATTATCAATATTCAGAATTCCCATCTTGATCATTTGAATTAATATAACTTTCGAATTCAAATTTAAAAATTTAAATTTTTAATTCAAAAAAAATTTTGAATTAAAAAAATGTTTCTTTGACCATATATCAATACTACAATTTCTTTGATTCGAAGAAACTGTTTTCTAGGTGTAGACACATCTAAAGGTGAATAGGTTTCAAAAATTCAATAGACTTCTAAAAATTGTCATAGAATAATTTTAAAAAAAGATAAAAATTAAATCTTACTTCTTTAGGGCCGGGTAAGTCTGTCGTGGTTTGGGGGATGGTAGGAATGGTGGGCTGTGCAGTTGTTCCCGTGGAGGCAGGATTGCCAAAACCACTTTGCAACGAGCCGGCATTACTGGAAACAGTCTGTGAAGCTGATACCGGGGTAGCTGAAACGGGGGGTTGTTGCTTCTTCTTTAGGTTCTCTTTGAAACACAGCGAACAGAGACCGTCTGTTGCTGGCGATCCATAAAATCCACAGCCACTACGGCATAGGGCTTGCATAGGATTCGACTCGCGTTCCATGCTAGATTTTTCTTGTAAAAATGGGTGTTTTTCCTTGGTACTTGAAAGAGATTTCTTTCCTTCCTTCTTCTTTACTTCTTTCTTTCAATTGCTCTAAGTGCGATCACTGTCTCGAAAACAGTGAAAAGTCACAGTCAGCTCGGTACTGATAAACTGACTCTTATCTTCCACAACCCTCTTGCCAATTGCACCGTCACGGGCGGATGTCACCACGTGTTTACCTGTAAAAAAAATCAAAATTAATTCACAATTCGTTATTACATAATTTCAGTTTTTGGACTAAAATTAGAAGTCAATTTCGTAACGTTTTGAAAAGGGAAACCCGGTTCAGAACTGTTGTTTTTACTTCCTCTCATTTTCTATAGAAAGAATTGTATATAAAAATTTGCTATAATTATCTAAAATTATTTACAATTTCAAGCAGATCATGTGAACATTTTATTTGAAAATTTCCCGAATCATGATAGGCTCTGTTGGAAAGTTGCCCATCAGTAACTTTATAACAAAACGATGATCGTGTACTACTAAATATACGCTTTTATATTACATATAGTATTTTAAAATGGATAAATTTCGAATTTCCAGAATCCATTGGAAAACAAAAAGAAAATAAGTTCGGAATATTTTCCTCTGTGTTTTAATATTTTAATTACATTAATTGTATTAAGTAAATTTCATCAGAGAAATTGGTTTGTAGTCTTATTTAACAAACCATAAGTAAAATTTTTTTTTAGAACTTGCACTATCTGCGTGCTCCTTTATCCGTCTTACAAGGAAAGTCACCAAGCAAAAATTTCGTAAACAACTCAATTTAAAGAAGACTAAAAAAATATACATAATTTCAGAATTCAATTTGCAAGAATATTCGTGAACTGTCAAAAGAGATTTTACAACCTAACATGACAACAGTGCATTAAAAAAAAACACATTCAAATTTCTCTTGTCCAATTTGATCCCTAAGGATCGGACAAATCCCCCTTCCTCTTCATCTACGATTCCACTTTGCTGATATTAGTTAGTTTTATAGATAAGTCTTTTATAGATAGTCTTTTATAGATAATTTAATATTTAACTTTGGAATAAAAAATGTAAAAAATACAAATTTTATCACGATCCTAAAAAGGATAAATTGTTTTTTTTATAAGTCAATTTGTCAACAGGAAATACACAAAGTTTATTACATGTTGCGTATGCAAATCACGGGTAATATATTTGATTTAAAAACCAAAGTTACAACAAATTTTACTACATGTAGACAAATTTTAATTTTAACATAGTATAACTATTCCATAAATGTTGATTTAATATACTTTTCTGAAATAAAAATGTACAATAAAATTGCTAACTTTTTAACAGTGAGTGAAACGCTCACCTGTCAAATGACGGGCTAACATTGTTTAAAAAATTCTATTAGAATTTCTTTGAATAAACAATATTATAGGAAATGATGAACACAAAAATAAAATCATCCCCGCATACTGAATTGATAGAAGTCATAAATATACCAATATGTAAAAGCCCTTTCCTCGAGATTTTTACTCCCGTAAAAGGACTTCCTGATTAACAATTTACATTAGAACATGTAATCAAAAATAAATCAACTAGAAAATACACTAAAATGTAGCAGAAGATGAAATAGAAGGTAAAAAGGAGAATTAAAATCAATTCTAGAAGCAGAAGGAAGTCTTGCGTGACGAGGATAGACTAGGTTTGGTTTGTTCGAGCTAGACAATTGACATAACCTGTCAATTTCTACCAAGTGGGGGCGAGTCCGCAGTGAGTCAAGAATCGCCAAAAATCCCACCAAAAACGTAGATGATATTTTTCGATACGAGAAAACACAATATCACATCACTCACTTTCCAGCAGGCTCGAGTGTTGCAACCGATGCACAACATGGAGTAAGAGTGTCCCTCAGGCATTTAATGACTGGGTTCGTTCCCTCGGTGCGTCGTTGTTCGTATTTCTTGGTGCAGGAACACCTGCAACCTTGCAAGTCTGTGCGTGCACTGACTAAAAAATAAATTCGAACTTCGAATATGAAACCCAATTCTCGATTCTAGGAAATAATAATCCCATAAGTCAGCTCAGGCCTCAGGTATCTGCGATGTAAGTTGCTTTCGTCTCACGCGCAACAATCGTGAAAGGCGATTGAATGGTCGGTTGCAAAGCTGAGCGTGACTCGACTCAACTGGAATCAACTTTTCGACTGCGTTCGATAGGGAGCCGCAGTACGCAATAAATCAAACCAAAAGGTATATTTCAGACTATTTTATATTCTTTATGTTTCTTGTCTTTTTAGTACGAGAAAGCAGGGAGGACGGAGAGATAACGACGACGGCGACGGGCGAATGTTTTCATGATGGCGATCGTATCAAGAGCGAACACTAGCAGCGAACAAGGAAGATTCAAGATTTGGTGTTTTAAGTTCTAAGTTTTGCGACTCGCGAACTTTGGGAGGACGGACGAGCTCAAGAATAACGACCGACAGAGATGATGACGATGACGATGACGACGAGGCTAATGATAAGCGCAATCCACACTCCTGGCGATGACACAAAAGAGACTGAAGAGCGAAGACTCACGGACTCGCGCACTGACGATTCCGGGACTGGGGAAACGCGAAGTGGAAGTGGGTTGACGTTGTTGATAAGTGAATAGACACTCAATGTTTTTTTGGGGAACAACCGAGGCTTCCTCGAGAACTTGGAAGCTCGGCGTTCGGCGCTTCGCGACCCGGCCCGATCCTTCGAAACACCACCAAACCAAAAACCTTACTCCTGCTCTAGAGTAAAAATGGGAGCGAAGAACTCCCGAGAACGTCCGAGGCAACTCGAGCCCGAACACCAGGGACGTACCTAGAAGAAGGAGCTGGGAACCTTTGAGGAGTGTTTTAATTGTAAGTCTAGGAATTGTGATATAATTTTAACATCGTTTGTAAATAGTTCTAATTTTGTAAATTAATAAAAATTTGGTTGAGAAGAATAACTGATGTGTAAACCCACTTAATTAAAAGTTGACTAGAATGGAGTTTAAGTATCTGTGAAATTAGTCACACATTAACAGTTTTTTTTTAATTGTTTGAGGACATTACTTTACTACTTTCTTTAAAATCTATTTCGAGTTTCGAGCTTTTGAAAAAGATTTTATCCAAAGGTGTCAGCCATACCTAGATTCGTTACTGGGAGTATAAGGCGTATCCACTATCGCATATCAACTAGGTATCCACTGAATCCAGCAGCATCAAAGACTGAGGACGGTCTCTGAGCCTTGAGGCCAAGTGAAAACGCAGAGAATCCCGTTTTCCCCTATTGCACGTGTGAACAAAGATGTCCCCCACTATCGAAGTAAACACGTGCTCTAGTCTGTCATTTTTCTCGTTGAAAATAACACTTCTTCGAATCTACAAATTTTTCCCCATTCCGACCAGTGCTCTCAGATCGAGCTAGAAATTTACTCCCTCCACATCCACTAGTTTAATGAAAAAAAGTAATTTATTAAATATAGTGTTATCAGACGTCCCGATTTCCCGGGACATGTTTAAGTTGGCCCAAAAAAGTCGACTTGCTCTTATTCTAAATGATCCGTCTTTGGGTTTTAAATAACGTATACATATCAAAAATTTTTCTATATGTACAGGTTTCAAGATAGATACCTAGTTCTTAACTGCATTTACTTTCCTTTAATTTCAATCTTAGCTCAACTTTTACTTCCATTAAAATCTGAAACCTGGAGTGATAAATAAATCGGATACGTGTAGCTTAACTAGCTTTCACGCGCCTCGACAAATTTTAAATGAATCATCAGCTCGATATCCCGATGATGCGTCTCTCACAATCAGTGAATGAGATGCCTTGCCACGTTGCTTCTCAAACGCCTGGTTCTCAATAAAACAACAACCTTCATTCCTATGTCTTTTTCTTTTTTTTACATCATAATTTTCAAATCCTCTTTTTGTAATTAGAAAAATGAAAAAATCTACAATAATTGTAGACGTTTATCCAGCCCAGTGAGGCTCTTTTTCTTTTATTTTGTCGCTTTGTTTGAAGAAGGAAGAAGGAAACAGTCAGAATCCTTTGTGGATGAGTGATTAATGATTAGTAAGTTGATGGCAATGACATGAAAGGATTTTAGACTTAATTGCGCACATTGTTTTTTTGTTCTAATGTGATATCGAAATCCATACTCCGCAGCAATCGACGTGTTCTCCTCATGTTCTCCTCGTCTTGTGGTTCTCTTGTTATGCTAGAAGAGCGCTCGACTAATTCTGCGCTGACGCAGTGACGCACTCGTGTTTTCAGATTACTTATCACAATCTTTTCTCTCCCTTATTCATTGGAACCTTGTTATACATGTTTCAGTTTTCTCGTTCCTATGAAATACCATTTAAATAGCTCATTCTCATTGCTGAAACAACCACTTCAGCGCTCTCAGATCGAGGTAAAAATTTAACCCCTTCCCCCGCAACTACTATTTTATCGAACAAAAAAAGTAATTTATTAAATATAATGATTCAGGGATGCCAGCGGTTCAGTCGTTCAAATTTAGGGAAAAAAGGGGATTTTGTTTAAGAGGATTTTTTTGGGAACAAGGGGATTTTTTTTAAAGTGTAAGGGGAGTGAAAATACATTAATAAATACCATTGGTATTTTATTATTAGGAACTTTTGATACACAATTTCCGCATATCAGTATCTCTTAAAAAATGTAATTGCATTCACACGAT
>JAUEJJ010000039.1:2511980-2527989 GCA_032164275.1 Synergus coniferae
GTCTCTCACTCCCTTTCATTTGTTTCAAATTTGAGGGAGTGAGATGCGAATATGACAAATGTTAAGGCATATATGACATTCTGACATGACAATGAGTGTACGTCAGAGTCTGCGTCAGAGTATGTTAGGAATTTGATGCCATAGGTGAAATGAATTTTGTTGCCGTATAGAAATTGTCCGGGCAAAACTTGTTGCCCACACAGAGAGTTGAGTGTACATTCGTTTTTAATTGGTTAACTTCACTCCTCAATCTGATTGGCTTCCCTCAACACTCACATGAAGTTGTTCACTCTCCACACATGTGCCCTCGCTCGATAAACCAGATACCTTCTCTATCTTATTCTTTTCGTGTCTTCAATCTGCATGTGTGCGTGCGTGCTTGGCACGTATGTGCACGTATGTACAGGGCGTGTACTTTCCGGAGTGCGATTTAGAATTTTAGTATTTTTACATTTACGTGAACGACGACGACGGTCTCGTCTCCTCTCGACGGGAAAACGAGCCTGCGTCTCGGATTTGGTGAAACGTCGTCGTCGTCGTTGGCGACGGAAGAGGCACGATCATCTCGCCATTTTGAGCTGGAGGTGAATAGTATATTTATTTTCTTTCTTGAGAGTGAGTAGTGTGGTGCCCCCGAGATTTCCCGGCGGCAGTGCCTCCAGGGCGATAGAAAACAAAAATACAAAGCTATACAGGAAAAAAGAGCAAAGGAGAAGGGAATGACTGAAATTTTGTGATAAGGGTAAGTCGACAGTTTTTAAGTTGCAAAAGTTGACCAAGTCGATCAACGGAATCTTGCTGTCCCGTCCGTTTGCTCGGTTTAGCTCCGTTTGAGATTTTGAGCGACCCAACCCTCCTTACGGAGGCCGCGATCGGCGTTAATCGTAAAATTCTATCGGAAAATCGGATTTTCCATTTTTCACTCTGCTCCAAAATTCTAGTGACTCAAAACTATGAAATTCTGAATAAAATTAAGCCAAGTATTTCTGGAATTCAGTGTTGAATGTGAGAATGTGAGTATACTAAATTGATAAGGTCCAAGCTTCCGCTGATGTTTGCGCGTTGATTATATATCTGAATCAGTATCTCTCTTTGGGGAAAGAATTTGAGAATTAAAAAGGAAATCCAAATAGGAAAGCATACAAAAGCAAGCAAAAATGGCTAAACCTATTCTCGGCAGTAACTATAAAGGTAAAATGTGTCACATTCGTGCAAATGACGTGAGCAGTGTATGACAACAACGCGAAAAAATAAATATCTTACAAAAAGGGATAAGGGGAGTTTATATTGTAAGAATTTAGAAAAAAACGCTTGATTAAATGTTTTTTTTTCCAGAAAGTAAGAGTAATAGTCGTAACGATGGTCTGACAGAGGATTAATCGACAGCGGTGAGGCCGGAAGTGGAGAATCGGGGAAGACGAGAGGAAGGTGCCAAGTGTAATCGGACCTTTTCCGCGAGAGCGGCAACCTCTCTATTTACTATGAGGCCTGGCAGTTTGAAGGACCCAGAGATCGCCGAACTCTTCGAGAAAAATGATCCGGAAAAGATATTCGAAGATCTTCGGGAGATCGGACACGGCAGTTTCGGCGCCGTTTACTACGCCCGATGTCTCGTCACCAAAGAGATTGTTGCTATCAAAAAGATGTCCTACCTGGGGAAGCAGACGATGGAAAAGTGGCAGGATATCCTGAAGGAAATCCGCTTCCTCAGGCAACTCAATCATCCCAACACTATCGAGTATAAAGGTTGCTATCTCAGGGACCATACAGCCTGGGTAAGACAAATGTTATCATTACATTTAAATTCCAGTGTTTCGTTTATGTTTTATTTTTTAATGTAATATGTAATCTCAATTTTCTTTTTCGTTCTTACAGTTGGTGATGGAATACTGCCTTGGGTCAGCATCGGATATAATAGAAGTCCATAAAAGGCCTCTAAAGGAAGACGAAATCGCTGCAATTTGCGAGGGCGTTTTGCGCGGTTTGCACTACCTCCATTCCTTAGGCAGAATTCATCGAGATGTAAAAGCTGGAAACATTCTTCTCACCGAGAATGGAACCGTGAAACTTGCAGATTTCGGTTCTGCGAGTATCAAGTGCCCTGCTAATAGCTTCGTGGGAACTCCATATTGGATGGCACCTGAAGTTATTTTAGCTATGGATGAGGGCCAGTACGACGGAAAAGTCGATGTCTGGTCTTTAGGAATCACGTGCATTGAATTAGCCGAAAGAAAACCACCCTATTTCAATATGAACGCCATGAGTGCTTTGTACCACATTGCACAAAACGACACACCAACTCTAAACTCTCCTGAATGGACGGACGTTTTTCGTCATTTCGTTGAAGTCTGTCTAACAAAAAGTCCGAGCGAAAGGCCATCGTCTGGCAAATTATTATCGGTAAGACAAGTTTTGATTCTCAAATAATGTATTGTTCTCTACTTGAGAGACTTCATTTAAATTTCAATCTCAACTTTTCAGCATCAATTCGTAACGAGAGGCCGTTCAATTCAGGTTTTGATAGACCTTATACAGAGAACCAAGGCCGCAGTTAGAGAGCTTGACAATCTGAACTACCGAAAGATGAAGAAGATTCTGATGATTGATTCCTGCGAGACGGAAAGCACCGTCGGCGATCCAGATGGTAATAAACTTTATTTTATAATATTAATACAACTTTATTTTCCCTCGCACAACTGAGCAATTAACATCTTTTTAAATTAAAGTTACTGAAAGTAATTGAATGAGGGACAGAATTTAGAATTACTTCTAGAGGCTCGAGGGTGTAGTTAATTGTTAAGGTATAAAATCGTAAGTTATTGTTATTGTACTTGACAGACACTCCTGATGAACAAACAGGTGGCGATAGTAGCAAAAGCAATTCCATCACCTCCGAGCATTCAATCCACTCAATGGGAGTCTCAGCGAGCTCGCAAAGTTCCTCCACCAATAGCTTACCACTGCCGAATGCCGATTCCAACGATTATTCGACAGGATCTGTTCGAAATCGGCATAACATTTCGGCTGGAGTCACTGCCAATCTTTTAGAACATGGTGCCAATAATTTCGCTACGATTAGAACGACTTCCATTGTTACCAAACAACAGAAGGAACACATGCAGGAGGAAATGCATGAACAGATGAGCGGGTACAAGAGAATGAGACGAGAACATCAAGGAGCATTGGTAAGACTTAGGAAAATAAAAAATGTCGTTGATTTCTTAGCAATTTGAAAAAACGACCCGAATGAAAATTTGCACTGAATATTGTTTGTATCCCTGGGATATAATCAAAAATAGAATCTTATTTTCATTATGACACGATTTAATTTTTTGTGCAGGTTAAACTGGAAGAGCGTTGTAAATTGGAAATGGAGTCTCACAAGCAGTTGCTAGACAAGGAGTATGATACGTTGTTGCAACAGTTTAGTAAGGAGTTGGAGAAGCTGCAGCTCAGGCATTTGCAAGAGTTGGAGCGCAAACTTAAACAAAATCAAAATGCGGAGAAGAAACTTCATAAGGAGATTAGCGGCAGACAGGAGGCCGATCGTAAGGCACTTGAAGCTCAGCAAAAGAGGGAATACAAGGTGAGAAGATTCGAAATTATAAAGTTATATCGAAGTTCCTATATTTTGCATCCTTTATTTAATTTTCCAAATATTTTATTTTCCGCAGGCGTATAAAGAAAGGTGGAAGAAGGAGCTTTCTCAGGACGAAGTGACTCCGAAACGACAGCGAGACGCAACTCTTCAGAGTCAGAAGGAAAATCTAAAACAAATGGAGGCGCAAGAAGAGCAGCGACTCGCCAGAGGACAAAAAGAGTATCTCGATCTTGAAATTCGCAAATTCCGTAGAAAAAAATTACTCAACTTTCACACCCTTGAGCAGGAGCTTCTCCGTGAGGTAAGTCTTCATCATTTTAAAATATTTGATTCAAACTCGAAATTGATTACGTAAAATTTGAATTGAAAATAATATCAATTAATATTTTGAATGAAATAGGAACTGAACAAGAGACAGCAGCAACTCGAGCAAGCGCATGCAATGTTACTGCGACATCACGAAAAAACCCAGGAACTTGAATATAGACAACAAAGGGCAGTTCACGCTTTGAGAGAAGAACAAGTTCATCGGCAGCACAGTACTGAGTTGTGTAATCAACAAGATTACATGCAACGAGCTGAGCGAGACTTACGCAAGAAGCACGCGCTCGAATTAAAACAACAGCCTAAGAGTCTCAAGGTAAGGGTTATCCAATTTTAATGTGTATGCTGAAACTATAATTTATTTTTTACTTGAATTTAACCAAATTGTTTTTGTACTTCAGCAAAAAGAAATGCAAATCCGCAAACAATTTAGGGAGACGTGTAAGATACAAACGCGTCAGTATAAGGCGCTCAAATCTCAAATACTACAAACTACTCCGAAGGACGAGCAGAAGGCCGTAATTAAAAAATTAAAAGAAGAACAGAGGCGGAAACTCGCACTTTTAGGCGAACAATACGAGCAGAGTATTGCTGAAATGCTGCAAAAGCAAAGTATCCGTTTGGATGAGTCGCAGGAGCTCGAGTGTCATCATCTCAAGGTTCATTTTTTTCTCTTTTTCAATATTTTATTCCAGAAGTTGATGTTCTGCACAGTTCAGAATTCGCTGAAACTACATTCTTAACAGTGAATATTAAAAGTTTTGAATATAATACGAAGTTGTGATTAATATATTTGTTTTTTTATTCTTTTACAGGAAAGGCTGAATTACGAGTTGGAGATTTTGATGGCTTATCAATCGAAGAATAAAATGCAAGCGGAAGCTCAAAGGAACCGTGAGCGACGAGAGTTAGAAGAACGCGTTTCAGTAAGAAGGGCTCTGTTAGAACAGAAAATGGAGATGGAGACCCAGGAATTCTTGCAAGAGCGAAGCGAACGAATACGGCTCTTGCACGAAAGACAAGAGCGGGAATTACAACAGTTTGACGAGGAAAGTGCAAGAATTGGATTTAGGTAAGCATATTTTCATCCCAATTATCTTTAATTTAATTATAAAATAGCAAAACTATTTATTTAATATCTCATTTAATTTTGAATAAGAAATAGCAAAAGCCTTAAAATCCTATGTAGTTCTCAGAAATTCGTCCAAAGTCTCTAAAATTCCGTGAGATCCCTTAAAATCTTTTGATATCTCTAAAAATTCTTTTATGAATTTCTAGATTTGAATTTCAATTGTGAAATAAATGAAAATATTTAAAACAGTGAGAGGTGGTATAATTAATCAATATATTTTATTTTACAGTGCACTGGCTATAGCTGAAGCTTCGAAAGAGTCGTATCCAGACGACGAAAGCCTGAGTGGCTCGATGTTAAGTCTGGCTCACAGTAATAGTTCCACCTCCTTCCCCCCTAATAGTCTCTAATCTTAATCATTCGTGTTAAAATGTATGTCTGCCTGTAATTTGTGCATAACAATTTACCCGACTCACTGTCATTCGCTATCTTACAAATCAAGATCCGTCGATCGCGAGCGTTCAATATTTCTGCGTAACTTTATGTATATTCGTGCATACGTTGTATATACGTAGATATACAAACAGGCCCGAATTCGCGACCTGGGTTCGAAAATATATTTGGTACCTTTGTAATTTTATACTTTTGAACCCCATCAAAGCAATTAACGGATCTTGAGGCACAGACCAGTGATCCCAAAATGTAGCCTTTTCAAATTTGAGCTACATTTTACTAACACTGGCACAGACTAAGGCTGTCTTGTTGCGCTTAGGCTCAATTCTATGAAGTCTAAGAGATTTTTCGGGTATGCGTATTGGATCAGAACGTAAGGTAGTTCTTTTTATAAAAAATCAATGCTCTCTGTCTTTAAAGTTAACGTTAATCTGCATTTTTACCAATTAGGTGCGTCAGTTTTCAACCGTTTTCAAATGGCTTGTTTTTATATCTTGAAACAGTTGTAAAGAGTCTCCAAAGTAGAAAAATTGTCGCTATCGCAGTATTAGAGCAATAGTACACAATAGTTCTTTTTAATTTTAATAATGAGCGCTTCAGCTTCGTATAGCGTCCTTACTGTTTTGTACCACGTCTCCAATAAACGGCAATAATGTCAAAAATTGCATTCAATCCAGACTCGTAGGCAATCAGTATTTTTATAGGATAATCTTTTTTTAATCCTAAACGTTTTCTTTTTACTCCCAAATCAATGTTTTAATCCAAACCTTTTTTTTCTATTTTATAATTCTAATCTGCATTTAGTTTTGTTTAGTATCATCAATGACTGATTTGTGTAACGTTATATTTTTAAAAGTCTCAATCTACCGTTGAATAGGTAAATGTCAGTCTTCCTTCGAAAGTAATTCTAACGATTCGATAGTGTAAAAAGTCGAAAGTAGGCTGAAATATTTTTAAAATCACTTGCGTTTTCATCCAGTACACATCCCGATACTGTGCTCTGAAAAGCAATTTTCCTTTCCTCGATTTCTTACGAATTTGTTACGTATATCCTATTATAGTAATCAGTGTCACAAAATGTTTGTAGTCTATTTATCGAGTAAGTAGAGCAAGAAATTGCAAGGATATTTTAAAGAACGATTTATATTGATCGATCCTTTTTAGCTCCAATTTGCGTTGGTTGACCTTCCATCACCAAGTTTATATGAACTTCTTGAACTCTACTTACTCGGTGAATGGATTGTAATTGGATGTAAGTGAATCACGACAATTTTTCGAAGCGCTTTTTTGTGGAATCTAGGGAAGAATTAAGTGATATTAAAGATGGTCACAAGGGGAAATTATTGATATAAAGTTTAGCTAATTTTGAAGAAGCATTTCGAGAAAGTGTTGTGATCGAAAGCTTTTTATTATTACGATGAAGCGTGTATATAAAACTCGATGATTGCGTTGAGAGGAGCGACTTTGAAAGATTTGTTAGAGGAATCTGCTTGTTGTGTATAAAGGAGGAATTGAGATTCTCCTTTCGGTTATTTTATTCGGGATTTAGTGTAAGCGTGTTGAAACCCGAAATTCAAATTATCTCGCCAATTGGTTGTTTCTTCCGGTCGAACCAAGTGTGTGCAAAAGTGTTTTATGTGGGTGCGAGTGGATTGTGCCTACTATGTAGAGACTTTCGTTCTGAGTCTGCGCGAACTGTAATTGAAAATTCGAATAACAGTAGCAGGAGATCGGTTATTATTGATTTTCTCAGCATTTGTAAATATTTGTTCATTGTGTTCTCAGATTTTAATTGCGAAGCTGGATGAAGTTGGCTAGAGCTTTGCAGACCAAACTCGTCGATATTCTCCAAAGTTAGAGCCGATTTTTTTGGTGGTGTGAGAGGAAAACTTTTTTTAATCAGCCTTCCTCTTGTGCGACCGACTCGGCATTATGTACTCGCAATGTAATGCAATGCAGGTTTTGGCTTTAAGTAGACGAACTGTAATTTGTTTTTATTTTTAATAGCGCTAATCGTTTAGCAGACAAAATTGTAGAGAAATATAGGCGATCCGAACCTAGGGCTCTGACTCGAAGGGTGGTGATTTTTTTATATCTCAGTAGTGCTTTGCATAATTGAAGAACGCTCGAATTGTGGAGCCACGTCAGCATTGCGATCGGAAAACCAAAGATTATTAAAAAAAAAAAAACAAAAAGAAGCTTGTGCTCTCGCATCTCGAGGACTCGTTCGAGTCACTTAAGTAGATAAGTTAGGCAGATTGTGGTACTACTTTCATTCGTTTTCTTTGTAACGCTACAACGAAAAACAGTAAGAAACAGTATCGACTTCTTTGTAGGCGAAATAACTGAAATAATCACAAGCAATGCTGAAGTGTTCCTTGCCAATGAGTCACGAGCCATCTACGAATTAGTGAGCAGAGATCTGTGGTCAATAACGTGCTCACGCGAAAAAAAAAAAGAAAACAACAACCAATTCAATTATAAAAATAAACAGGAACATACGACTATAGATAAATATTCTCTATTATGATAAAGATATATATTATACATCAAATTACACTAAAGAAAAAAAAACCGATATCTTTGTAGCAAATAACCAATCAAGAAAAGCGCAACACACGTATCGAGATAATTGGTCTTAATAATATGATGATAATTAATGGTAATTAATTATTTTTACCTTTAAGTTTAGGTAGAGTATAAATACATTTTTTAACTAAAAACAAACTGATGGCTGGGGACGAGCAAACTTCCTGACGTTTACATTCGAAACGAGCAGAACTGTTCAAAAATCTCTATGCTAATTAGATAATAAAAATTGAAATTATGACATTAAATATTCTTTTTGTATACCTTCCTAAAGAATAAGCCACTAGGTAATCTCTGATGTAGTCAATTCTATGGATTCCTAAAATCTTATACATATGTAATTTGATTTTTATTATAGAAGAAGCACGTGCATTTAAATGGACATTTGTTCAAAAGGGAGAACAAAGTTAGTGATTATCGAGTTTGGTCCTAGACTTTCGATATCATCAAGTTTGAAATAATCTAGGTGTCTCTGGAATCTGGATCTATAGTACCAAGAAAAAATTCCAAAGAATGATAAGAAGAAGTTTAAAATAAAACTAGAATTTTTGATACAGTTTTGTATTATCTTACATAATTATGCCACAGCATGTAACAGTTTTTTTCATTAACATGATTCTCGCTCCCAATGTCACTCTCGTCATCTTCTATTAGAGATACGATTTAACATCTCTTGCTCTTTTACACTGAAATTCTTAGTTGTAAGCCCTATTTTTTATACAATATTACAGAGTCAGGGTTAATTAATTGTAATATACAAATGCAGAGAAATTGGCCAATTTTTACGGGATCTACTTAGTAGGAGAAAAGGAAGTTGGATTCAGAATGCGGCAATGCATTTCTCGAATTAGGGGAACAGTGTATGCCACACACTCGTCCCAACCCGGAGAACGCCATGCACTCTCACGAGTTTCTCTTCGAGATTGCAAGTCCTTGTAACCTAAAATTACGAATTTTTTAAATATCACAGTGCTTGGAATTAATTTAACTTATCTATCTTCTTTTCTATCTGTTAACAAATAAACTTACACCAAATATGGTGGACATTGTAAAGACGTCCGATTTGTGAGAAAAATCCAGCGAAAGCTTCGTCATTATTGCGTCTGTGACTTATAGCCCTAGCCCAATTATTTCCCCATTCTATCATGGTACCTGGTTTAAGACTGTAACTTCGAATTTCGTATTTATTTGAGGGATCTCGTTTTACTATTTGAGGCCAGTAACTAAAGGCTAGAAGGTATTGTAAGTGCCGAGATCTCAAAAAGTTTCCACGCTCCTTGAGCAAACGCTGGTAATCCTAAATAAAAAAGAAATAGATGTAACAAAACTTAATTTGATTTTAGATTTGGGAATTTAAAAACGGGGGAAAATATTTACAGCATCTTGGGATAAGACCGCTTGCGCTCGATCAACTCGTTCATATCCCCCGGTGTATTGCCATAAGTGTAAGGCTTGATCGAGATCTCCTACTTCCACGATCCATGAACCAACGAGCTCACAATTTAATTCAGATTTCTTGGAATGGATGAGATTTACGTTTTCTTGGCTGTAACATTGAATATACATTTTCGGATTAGAAAAATCTACGAATTTACTAAATTTCCATGTATAAACTTTTTTTTCCTTAAACTTTTTCAATTATAAGACAACTAAATTAAAAATCTCAAAAAGAGGAAAACGAACATATTAGGTATTTTGTCACACTTCTCACTAATAACAAAAACAACTAACTTTGCTCTATAATTTTACAAAGGAAATTAACTCCAAAAATAAAAATAACTGAAGTAACAATTTAAAAAAGTTTCTAATAAAAAGATGAAAGATCATTATACTATATATTATTTTTTTTTATCTGTATCATTGACAAGGTCAGAAAGATAGGTCAAGAGAAAAATACTCACTAGTTAGCAAGGTACTTGTCAATGGAGTCAGGACGGATGTTGTGCGTATGCAAAGCGTAAATGACTTCTTTGTCCGAAAGCATCCGGGAATGTGATTCTTTTGTAGGTTCGATTTTTCTCACGAGAAGTTTGCGAAGCCATCCTTCACTGATATCTTGTTGAGCAGCCGTTCTTGTTACGAATCTATAAGCATCAGTCGACATAAAACACGTTTCCGAATTGTAAACATGTCACAACTTCAGGGCGTTTGGGCGGGTTTTGTTGCTCACATGCAAAAAACAAAATCGTCAAACTTCATCACCTAATTAAAAAAAATAAATGAAAAACGTTCCATTGCTTACCGTTTAACGCTGAGATTTGGAAAATTTGTTTTGGTAATCACCGGCTGCAAAACTCGCAACTTCCTTCCCAGAGTGGCGGCCATTCTTATTGGATCTAACTTTCCAGGGTAGCCAACTGTAAAATGTCTATCCGCTAAAAAACGATATGAAAATAAAAATTTTTAAGAGTAAAAAAGACACTTTATTGTTTATAAATCCTTTTCAAGAGATTGTTCATGAATTAAAGAGGAAATATTTTTTATTCTTTCTATACAATTCATGTATGGAAAGCATTTTAAGATTGTAGAGTTACCTCAGTTTGTAACATAATTTTTTTATTTTTTCAGAAGACTGCTTGTTACTTGTTAGCAACTTCAGTCAACCACTTCATTATCGTCTTGGATAATTCTGGCCATTCTGGCGTAATTTGTTGTTCTTGATAGATTAATCGTGAGTGATTCTCCAGAAGTTAAATATACGAATATTTGTTGTAACCGTATAAAGATAAAGTCTGAGTGATTGTGAAAAGCTTTGGGTGTGTTGTGGCTTCTCTTTGGTAGTTATTATTTCCTTCAAGTCACTTTCCGGCGACTCCGGTTTATATACGTAAGTATTTACACATATACTATGTAGCTATGTATATACCGGCTTTTGCAAATAATGTTAATTTATTAAAGTAATACTCTTATGCTAATTTTATATGCTGCATGCTAATTTTATAAAGGTATTGATTTCAATGTTGTGAATGGAATTTGAATACGAATCCGGCTCTTCTTTTTATCTTTTCGGACCTTTTTTTCTTGTTAGATTTTAAAAATATTTAGGTCGAAAGAAGACAACATGATACTATAAGAGTATAAGTATATATATATATCTAGATAATAAAGTTATTTTTACTTTTCGATATTTATATGATTATCACACATTTCATTTTTTATGACATTATTAAATGGTTGAAGTTCTAAACGTTCTAAAACGTTTAAAACTTCTAGTACATTTATTGTTAGATTTTCCATAACACTAAGTAATGATAATTATAATTTAAAATATCCAAATAATTTTTTGCACTTTTTGTACTTTTGTAGAGCGAAAATTGTTATTCTCATCTTTTTGGAGTAAAATGAAAGAATCGAATGTTGACGAATTAAAATTACGGTTTCAGACTTCAAAATGACCCATCCGTTTGATCCAGACCAATTGGTAAAATTGAAGCTTTTGACTGAGCTCTGTATGTCCAATCCTTTGATTTTGAATCTCCCTGATCTCGCTTTCATCAAAAACTTCATCAAACATTTTGGAGGCGTAATTCCAGAATCTAAAGGCCAAGCAAAACCAGAATTCAAGCAGAGTGAACAAGAAATGAACTTAGATCCAGAAAGCGAGGAAAGCGATCTTGAATTAGACATGACCGGTGTCATAGGTAATTTCACTATTACATATTAGTTTATTTTTGTATATTTAACAAAAATTGTATTATTATTTTAGAACCAGATACAGATGTTCCTCAAAAAATGGGAAATCTGACTCTCGAACCAACGGAAGAAGAAATAGCCGAAGCTCAATCAAAGCGATCTGAAGCGGTTTCAGCTTACGTTGAAAAAGATCTGGAAAAGGCGGTTCAGTTGTATACAGAGGCCATAGTTTTGAATCCACAAGCTGCTCTTCTATATGCAAAACGTGGTCAGGTTTATCTGGATTTGAAAAAACCCAATGCTTGCATTCGGGACTGTAATCGAGCTTTGGAACTAAATCCGGATAGTGCTGCTGCCCATAAATTTAGAGGACGTGCTTATCAGCTTTTGGGACAGTGGGAAGAAGCCGCTAACGATCTCAGATTTGCCTGTCAGCTAGACTTTGATGAGCAGGCTGATGAATGGCTTAGAGAAGTTACACCTAACGTGAGTATTCTAATTTTTTTTCTTGAAATAGGTATTAATCATTTAAAACTAAAAGATGTTAGACTTCAAAGTGATTGCAAAAAATCTGCGCATCCCTCAGTTTAACCAGAAGAGATTAGAAAATGATTTGCGGAAAATATACGTTGAACTGTATTTGGGAAAGAGTACAAGGTGATGCGTATATACGAGCAGCACTCACAGCACACAATTTTACTTAAAAAGGACGATTTCCTAAGTAACAAACAATTACTAACATCGCGGAGGAAATCCTCGTTTATCCTAAAAGTACAGTCCCCACGTCTTAAAATCAAAGTTAGCTTATGATAATCTGTAGGTGACGACTCACACAATTGGTATTATAATTAAAATTAAATCCTAAAATTAAAAATAAAATTTAAATTTAAGATTAAAGTTAAAATTAGAATAACCTATGCAAATTGAACATCAACGAACAATATCACGTCTCTAAAAAGAAAGAGAACATTTCAGAATCTCAGGCAGATTTCAATCTGAACTTGAAAGTTCTTTGTACAAATTCTTGTAAATTTGAACAGTTCAGTATAATGTACAAAGGAAGTAAAAATATCTCTATTAGTGTTTTCATTACGAGCATTTCGATTATTAGAGGTATGTATAATTTAAAGCGGAGAATCTTTCTATTTTTTTTTCTTTCTTTATTTGATTTCTGTGTTTACTTTCTTTATTTTCTTTCTTACTAGATTGCATTCTTCTTATCACTCACACAAACGACATTCTCATCTCATACAATGGAAATATCTGTAAATTAGTTACTCTAAATGAAACGGTCTCTCTTTCTGTTCAACTCTGAAGGAGAGGGCAACAATACAGTAATATACTGTAAATCACTGGGTTTAAAAGCAGTCCATGTAGCTCTCATTCGACGCAACTCATATTCGATGGCTGAAAAAGGTCTGAGCCCTGTCAATTTTTTGAATTAAAATTGCAAAAATTATTTTCTGAATATCAATTTTAAGGTATTGCGTAATTTCTTTCGGTAATAATGTGACAGTGAATTAATTTTAAAATCTCTTGAAATATTGAAATCAACTTCAGCTCAGTCTTACATCGAACTTTTTATTGTGTCTCTTTGACCCAGAGGCTGATTTAGCAAGACTTTTTAAAAAGCAGAATGATTTATGATTGGAAATAAATAATTTAGTACTCTGTCCTGCTAAATTAGTGAACTCTAGAGCTTTTAGCGGATAGCCTTCACAATCTTCGAAGGTACGAGTCTTAATTCTCGATCCTGGATCGATTTTTGATCGGATTCTCAATTCCCTTGTTCGATTTTAAGAATCCCTGAGTCCTTTTGTTGTTAGATTTGGTTTTTCAACTTGGCGGACTACTAGGTTCGCTTTCGTGAAGAGCAGCTTCAACGGATTTTTTGTATTTTCCGACAAGCTCTGGGAGGTCGTAAGCGATTGCTACGTCGAGCCTGTTGATGGGACAACCTCTGAAGTAAGTGCACGTAGAGCTCAGAAGAGGAAATTCGTACAAAGGATTAAGGCGGAAGAAGTCTCGGTAAACATCTGGATCCGGAAGATCATAACGAGAAATATTTGTGAGGGTGCTGAGACCCTCGTAGATGTGATAATCTTGGGGATTTTCGATGATCTTGTCGCTGGTATCCTTCTTGTTGCCGAAGAAGGATTTGTGGTTGTAGTAGGTTGTTAGGTAGCAGTCCACCATCTTTGCGTGGTTGCGCACTCGCACCTGAAAGATAGGTTTTTATAAGATTTTGCGAGTTCTAAGCTATTTCAACAGACTACGCGAACTTTCGTTTCAAATAGTTTAAAATTTGGAAACTTGTTAGTTGAAAAGAAATAAATCGATTACCCTGCAATAGGAAACTTACTGCAAATCTTCTGGCGCTAGCAATTTTATGCTCGACCCTCTTGTCAACAGCTGATCTCAAATCACGAAGAAAAGCTCGTTCTTGAGCATAAAGCAACCTCGTTGGTGCTCCAGCTTCATAAGGCATCGACCACAGAGAAGTCGAGTACATAATTGGTGGTTCTGCACTTGACATCAGTGGAGAAATGTTCCAGATTAGAGCTCCTTGAACTCGCATCAATTCCTCCGGCTTGACCTGGTCAGCTTTGTTCAAAATTATCCTGGTCTGAAAATAGAATTTGAGTAATTGAATATTCAATAATTTTTGTTTGAGGAATGACTGTATTCATTTTGAATTGTACTATTTATGTTAATAATTCACACCTGATATTCACGACCCTTGAGTTGATCAAGAATAGCTTCAGTCTCTGGTCCAACATCTAATTTAGAAGGGTCGTAAACCAGAAAAATGATATCCGCTCTGTCGATGAACCACTGACAAGCGTCGTTGAAGGGAAAGAGTCGTTGAACTTGCTTACGAATTTCTAGAATGCCAGGAATTTCGACAATATTTACCTAAAGAAAGAGAAGATAATTAATCCTCAAAAATTTCTTGAATTATAAGAAAATCAGAAAAAGAAGCACAAACCTTCTCTAACAGTTTATTGTTGAGACGAAGACCCCTGAGTCTATCGAGCATTCCTTGTCCAAATTTCTGAAGTCCTGAAAACGTCCAATCAGCAGCGAGTTGTGTTCCATCCAAAACTTCTTCCTCTTCTCCATGCATCAAAATGTTGAAATAAGCCGGAGAAGGTTCAGCTCCTGTATTAAAGTTGCACTTTATTGTACTTGAAATTTTATATATTTGCTGTAATATTTCGTATTATATTTCATTAAGGTTTACCTGTTCTTAAAGAAGTCGATTTGTACTCATTGTCGAGTAAATAATTAATTATCGAAGATTTTCCACCACTCCAGGGTCCCATGAAGAGCACCAGAGGTTTGGAAAATATTTCCGGATCTGCATATCATTAGAATTGTTAGAAACAAAATACAAGTTTTTGCAGTGTGAATTTCTATTTTCAGTTTTAAAGTTAACCATACCTCCAAAGTGTCTGTTACTTAGATCTCTGTACTTGTACAAAGTTTCCAAAGGTTTGATTGCAGTATCATAAAGTCTTTTCAGATCCCTGAGAATGATTTCAGCCGCTTTTCCGATTGCTTTTTCTTTCCCTTCATTATCTTCGTCTAACTTCAAAAGTTGATTAATGTGTTCACGAGGCCTCAGATTCTCAGGAACTTCTATTTCCTGAATCAACTCTTCTTCTGGCATTGATTCAGTTTCTATACTTTCATCATCATCTAAAAATAAAAACTAAATGAAATTGAAAGTTTTTAAAAGAATTTTAAATTTTATTTTAAGAATTTTTACCGTCGTCTTTTACTTCGTCAGATTTCTCTCTTTCGGAATTACCTTCTTCATCAGCTTCTCTTCGACTTCGACTTTTAACCTCTTCTTTCGAAGATTCCTCAGCTTCTTTAGAATCCTTAGCTTCTTCTACACTATCCGCAGACTCTTCACCTTCTTTACTTTCGGTGGCAGCCTCTTTACTTCCCTCTTCTTTAGATTCTCCCCCAGCTTCAGATTTTTCATTACCTTCTTCTTCTGATTTTCCATCTTTGTCTTTTTCTCCAGAATCATTTGTCGTTTCTTCTACACTTGCAGCTGATGTATCTTCCGGAACATCTTCTTTTGAATCTGCTTCTTTGGAATCTAAAGCAGTTTTGGAATCATCATCTTTGGAATCATCTTGATCATCTGCTTTCGAATCAGCATCATCATCTTTCTTCTCTACAGATTCTTCTTTGTCTTTCTCGCCGGAATCTACCTCAGCATCAGAACCTTCTTTAGAATCTTCGGCACCTTCTTTAGAATCTTCACCACCTTCTTTAGACTCTTCGGCACCTTCCTTAGAATCTTCACCACCTTCTTTAGA
>JAUEJJ010000039.1:2528089-2543151 GCA_032164275.1 Synergus coniferae
TTTGTCGTCTCCTTCAGGTTCATCTAGAGATTTAATTTAATTTAGTTAATATTAATATCCGGAATTTTAGTATCACCAAATCCAAATGACAAAGTTCTATTGAAATTTGGAGACCTTGATATCTTCTTTTTACTAAAATGATAACTTTTGTTACGAACCTTTCTGTTCGGCTTCGTTACTGGCAATCTCGTTACTATCGTCATCCGCTTTTTTGCCTTCGGCTTCCTCAGCGGAGTCGTTTTCTTTTTTTTCAGCACTCTCTTCATTCGCACCTTGAGCCTCTTCACTTGTTACCTCCACGATCTCTCCATCATCTATACTGCCTTGATCAACTTCCTGAGATTCTTCTGTTTTATCTTCTCCGCCTTCTTTACTCGTTATTTCATCGCCCTATGGAAGATTTTCTCACCGAGGGAGAGACAAATCAGAAGAAAAAGAATATTTTAGAATATCGAAAAGATTTGAATTACAAATTAAAACTGAAGATTGTTTTAAAGTTTCTAGCATCTAGCAAGCTTTTGGTTGTAGAAAGATCGGATTTGATCTAAAAGAAGTTAGCTTTAATTTGAAGTGCTTTTGTAGATTCCTAAAAAGAATTTGCAATTTAAAACGAAAGATTGATTGAATTGAATTGAATGAATTGGTGAATCTTACTTGCTCGTTCGATAGTTCCTCCTCTGGTCCGCCTTCACTCGCACCAGCTTCGATCTCGGCACTGGTCTGCTCGAGAGATCCTTCAAATGAAACATTCTAAAGATCGTTGTGCTCCACTCAAGTACTCGAAGTACGTCAAGAATTACCTGTGCCGAGATCCTTTAGCGCCTTCTCGATGTATGGTCTACATAAATCTTCCGAGGGAACTGGCTCTAGCTCCTCCTCTTCACCTTGCACTCCTAAAATATTAATACAAGATAATGAAATACATAAGTAGATTATCAGTTGGAAAAAGTTCATTCTAATATTTAAATTCAAATTAATACCGTTTTTGCATTTGAGATTTAATTTCTGAATAATTTCGAAGATTTCAGATCTAAATGAAAACTGTTTAGTTGCCTCGAATTTTATAAGTGCTTCAAATTAAGAACAATTTTTTTAATTTGAAATATGTAACTGACTTTTAGACAGGACTTTATTCCGAAATTATTTTATACCAATTTGATGAAATTTTAATTTTAATTTAGATTCTTAATAATTTGAAAGCCCTTGAAATTCAAAGCATGAAAATTTGGAATGTTTCCAACTTTTAAACGTCAAAAGTGAGAAACGTCAACATTTTTACATTCTCATCAGGGATTGTATTTATTTTCTAATTCAGATGCACTCAAGACTAATTAAAAGGCTTTTTAATTATTTAAATTTAAAAGGTTTCAAATGTTAAAAGTTTGTAATATTGGGAATAATTGTTTCGAATACTTATACTTTTCCTGAAAATACTATCTCGATCTTCAACCTTCTTTACTTCAAAAGCGGATACGGAAAAAATTTCACAACCCTTTAATACAACTAGCGAAAATTCGAGATTTTGGCTAGGAAAATGTCGATTTACTCCTGGGTGGTACCTGGGAAGGGGCCGAAATCTAAGTTTAACTTCGGGTAGGCGGCTTGTGGACCAAGAGGAGCACTCTGTAATATTTATATATTGAGCGAACGAATCGTATTTTTATCGACTACAGATTAAAAAGATATTCATTATTTCATAGACAGAGCGACGCCTAAACAAACACGGCTTCAAAATAAATATTGTGCTTAATCTTAGACACTTTATTTTAAACCAAAGTAAATACTGAATTTGATCTCAATTCGGAAAACTCTAAAGTTGAAAGACCTTATTATTAATATAAATGAAATATTAAACTTTAGATCTTGGTTTTTGAGAAATGAATTATAGAAAATAAATTCTTAGATGTTTTAGAAGAAAATAGTTTTCTTCCCTGAATAAATCAATTCTTTACTAATTTTTCTTTCCCCCTCAGTTGAAAGAATTCAAACTCTACGAGTCGCCGACGTCGATGCCAAATGTCCGAGATTTCTGACATGACCTGCGAACCTGAAAATCTTGAAATGCTTCTTTCTTGTTGTCATCAATCAAGAATCAGTAATTCGCACCTTGATTTAGAGTTTAGTCTTGAGTTCACCATGACTGCCCTTGAGTCGGTGATCTTGGGTTGAACCCTTTCTATTTATTTCAGACCTAGATCATTTCAGACTCTGCTGGCACTGCTAGACTCGAAGACAGGAGATTTTTCGTTAATGCCAAGGCTTTCGAGCGACGACCTTGCGGATGATGGAGCGTTGAAGAACCAAAGTCAAAGAAGAAAATTAAAATTTCCATTTCAATCTCCAAGTCACATCTTCTCATCGAAATCCTTTGAAAAGAAAAATCCAATGGCCAGAGAGCTTTTTGCTTGTTTCTTTTTTTTATTCAGAAGATCGACTTAATAGAGAATGAATCTACCGTGAAACTTTATTGGGATCAAAGATTGAAGATTAATGAATGAAAATTGAAAGACAAGTTCAATTTACAAAATCTGTAAAATTACATAGAACTGATAATACTGGAATGAGAATCTTTTGGCAAGCCTACAAGCTACTAAAGATAGATTTCTGGTGTCTACTTTGAGTCAAGATGCTCGATTTTTGAGGCTATTAAAATTTGGAGATGTCTATTATGATGTGCAAACGAATTTAGAAAGCGATTCAAAATATTTTAGCTTTTAGATCGATGCATTTACCAATTCCAAATCGAAGATCAAGCTAATAGTTGACTTTAATATTTAATTGTTCAGATAATCCAAACTCTACTGTCGATAAATTCTAGAAATATTTATAGATTTATTAAAAAGAAAAAATGATTTGGTTGTTGGTAGATCACTGGTAGTAAACATAGGAAGATGGGGTCGTTACTCGATCACGCGGTCGATCCTGTTGGAAGCAGTGATGCTGAGGAACGCTTAAGACTTTACGTAACATTGACCTTGGTTGGCTGATCGTCGCTTGTTCGTCAGCGACACAGCGACGCTGGTCCGGGGGTGAAGAGCACTCGTGAATCCAACCATCCTAATTTTAAACCCATTCGTCCACTTTTTTTATTTAAAAACCTAAAGTTTTGCTTCCCTCGACACTCTTTCATTTTTGACGACAGGTGGACTCTCAAGAATTACAAAGTTACCAATATTTTGCAAAGTTTACGTAACGCACTTGACCGAGATTTGGATACGAGGATCGAAATAAAAATAAGCGTGACAGCCGCACTTCATGACGTGGGTTTCCTTTCAGTCCCGAAGACAATATTCAGATAAGCCAAATTAACAATTTTGATGGTCCTTAAAGTATTTCAATACTAGGAATTGAGTATCCTGGAAGCTGCCTTCTCATCAATTACATATTTTCAGTGTTTTTTGTTAGGTCATCTGAGGTGGAAGGATGTGGAAGATCTGGATTAAAATTCGTTTTGATGACTGGGACATTAGTGAAGCATTGGCTGATGATGTTTAGTGATTTTGAAGAGGATTTTTAAAGACATTGGAAGTTTTGAACTTACCCTGCAAGGAAATGGCTAGGAGGCCCAGGAAGAGGCCCACGAAGATCGCGGGTCTCATCCGCGAGCCCGTCATCTCGTTTCACTAAGCACTGCACGATGAGCCAGGCTGGCAGTCTCTATCACTTTTGTTAGTCGCGGTACTCGGTTTCGGCTCCAACTCGCGAGGAACTGCCGCTGAGACGACGGTGAGGACCTCGGCCAGCCCCTCTGGTCCCTCTTCAGTCTTCACTTTTAGTCTACCTCGTCATCAGCATCAGAGCATCTGCTCTACTATGTCTCTTCTTGTCCTTCCTTCTTCTCGTTTTCTTATCTTCTTCTACAGCTAAGTTTTCTGAACTACACCAGATTTTGAAAAGAATTTTCTCAGTTATCCTAAGAGAGTTTCTCTTCAAGGCAAAACCTTGACCCTCAAGAGGGACTTTTAATTTTGATGGTTTGTTGATGTCTTCTGAGATAGAATGGAAGGGTTGCTAGAGAGTTGGATGCCTGGAGAACTGGATTGAGAAAAGTTTATGGAATTGATTGAAGAAGATCTTTATTCTTGTGCAGGTTTTGAAATTTTAGCGGTTTTAATTTTGAAAAGCTAAGAAGTGCCATGCTTAGGTTTTCCATTAAAAAGCATACTTTTAAGCCATTGAGCTATCTCATCCAAAGAAAGTCCAAAAATGAAAATTCAAATTTATTGAAATCTTAATTTTTTTAAAATGAAAATTCCAAGGAAATTAAGTTACGAGATGATACGAATTTTTCTCTATTTTCTCTCTCTGTGATGATTTATCTCAGCATCCGCGTGTCTATATTTGCAACAGCGTCCACTGAGAATAGGTTCGGTGTGACGCCCGGTACATATTTCGGTCAAGTCTGAAAAATAGGAATTTAGAACATTATCACTTTGAACGAATGCATGACTGGTTAGACATTTGCAAGTTTAAAATCACACTAGATCTTTACTTTAAACTTCATTTGACTTTCACACATCCTAAAATTATACAATATCTACTTTTAAAAATTATTATAACATTTTTCGTTAGACTATTTTATCAAGTTTAGACAGAAATTCCCAATTTTGTTTCAGTACGTATTATCAAATCCCCAATCTTTTTAGAGTCTCAAAATTTTTGGAACATTTTTTAAAGATTAAGGTAATTCAGAGATCATTAAATAAAAATGGCTGTAGATACGTCTAGCAAAACGTGTTCGTTTAAAAATATCGAGTGACCCCGTTTCTTGTCTTGCAGAATTTATCTGGTTGATGAATTCAATAGGTGGAAAGGGTCATGGGGTGAATTTTCCTGTGTATTGAAAAATCGAAATTTTTTTAACTACTTCTGGTTTCATTCTTGTTCAAATGTAAAATCTGACTTTTTAAGGATTCAAGTTCAGTTTTTCTGACCACAATATCGAAGCCAAATAATTTTCAAAATATTTCAAATATTCTGTTTTTGCTTCCTCATAGAGGAAGCTTTGTAGTCACTATATTTTCCAATATTTTTAAAATGGTTTAATTAAACTTTCCTCAATTGATAAATGTCTAATTCTAATCAATTGCGTGTGTGTGTTTGTGTGTGTATGTCGCCGGTTTTTGTCGCCACTAAAACTTGAAGACAGTTGTATATAAATTGATGAAATTTGTAGGGTATATTTGCACTACGAAAATCTCAAAACGTGCCCAAGGATTTTTTAAAATATCGAATTTTGAATTTTTTATGCACATTTATAATTTTTGTAAAATTGATTTTTTGACTATGAGTTCTCAAATAATCGAAATTCAAAGCTTATGTAAAGAGAAGAAAGATTCCTTGCGTCCAGATAAATCGATTGACCTATAGATTTTATACATTTCACTGAGAAATAAGATAGTTATGGTTATTTATAAATTTTAAAAATTTATTTTTCAACTATAACTTTTCGAATCATCAAAATTCAAAGCTTATGTAAGAAGAAAAAGTATTCCTTGTGTCGAGATGAATCGATTGACTTATATAATTAATGTATCTCATTGAAAAATAAGAAAGTTATGAATACATACTTGTATTTTTTAAAATTAATTTTTTGACTATAATTTTTCAAATAATAAAAATTTAAAGCTTATGTAAGGGGAAAAAAGATTCCTTGCGTCGAGACGAATCAATTGACCTGTAAGTTTAATGCATTTAATTGAATATTAAGGAAGTTATGCTTATTTTTAATTTTTAAAAATTTCGTTTTTATTAATAATAAATAATAAATAACCAAAATTCAAAGCTAATGTAAGAATGTAAAAGGTTTTTTGCATCGTGAAGAATTATGTAATCTAATATTATTACATTTTATTTAAAAATATGAATTATGACATTGAAAGAATTTTTGCTTCGAGAAAAAAGAATTCAATATATTTTTTAATATTTAAGAAAATCGTTAATGCACAAAATGAGCACAAAAAAATATAAATGGAATAATAAAAAATTATTACCTGAGATCAAATTCACAGCTAGTTTAACTCTTCATTTTCTGCAAGTAAATAAAAAGTACTACTTTTTCGCTGATGATATTTAGAAGTGTGTGATATCGTCCGTTACGACAGGGAATCAGGAAATTGAATTTGTAGGTAATTGGGCGCGAATTTTAAAGTGTCGATTCATTGTGCCAAACCTTGTCTCGGAAAACTAAAACTAAGGGAACTGGTCAATTTTCTGAAAGGTCGGCTTTTGTTAGAAAATATTAATATCACAGGGAGGCCGTTGGATCGGAAAAGTGGGAAACCCGGGAAATGACCGGAATTTTTTGAGACTGGAAAAACCGGAAAATTATTCATTTAACTTGTTTGTTTTTTTTTATTTTCAAAATAAAAAAATGTTAAAACACAGCTTTTAGAATTTTTACAGTTCTTTCATAAATAATTGGCATTGTGATAAATTAGTTTATAGTGAATTGGCATGCGTTTTCGAATTGGGATACATTTCCGAATTGTGTAGTTTTCATTTTAGTGTTGACCTTGCCCCCTTATGTATTAACTCCCACATGTTCTTGCTCTTGTGAAGAAACATTCGTCACTGAATGTCAGTATTAGATTGGAAGGGAAAACTTAGTATTCTAAAAACCTCCAGTAAATATTATATTTGATGAATCTATCGATTCCAGGTTCTTTTTCTTCTTCACTTTCTCAAAAATGATTACATTTTTCACTTGCAATTTAAATTCATTTTTCTGATTATTAGAGCGATATTAGAAAATTCAAATTTGAACCTTTCCAATTTCAAAGTGTTGATGAAATTCTTTCAAGGAATCTTTCTTTTCCTTACATCAGCTTTGAATTATGTCAAGGAAAAAAGTTTTACTATAAGAAACCCATTTTTAAATAATTATATGACCATAACTTTTTTATTCTTGAATAAAATGGATTAATATTATAGATCAATCGATTCGTCTCGATACAAGGAATCTTTCTTTTTCTTACATCAGCTTTGAATTATGCCAGTGAAAAAAGTTTTACAGTAAAAAACTTATTTTCAAATATTATAAAAGTACATAAAAATTGTAAAAATTCAATATTTTGAAAAATCCTGGGGCACGTTTTGAGATATTGGTGGTGCAAGTAAACCCTACAAATTTCATCAATTATTTCTCTACAACTGTTTTTGTGGTCACAAAAAGAGGGGTACATCCATACACACACATACACACATACATCCGGACATTTACTCGACATTATGTAAGATATATTTCACTTGGAATTTTCCAGAAAAAAACTTTTTTGAGAAAATGGATTTTTTAACGACTACAAAGCTTCCTCTATAAGGAAGAAAAATTTTGAAACGTTCACCAACGCTTCGATGTTCTAAGGGTTTTTTTGAATTTCTAATGATTTTTTCTTTTTAAGGAAGGCCAGAGAGTTGGAGGAATTAGTTGGGACTGTGAAGATTACAAAAAAATAGTCAAGGAGATTTATAGTTAGGAGACTGATTGTTTTGTAATTGGGGATCATTGCACTGGTTCCCTCTGGATCTTGATGAGATTTTCTGCGGGATCTTGAGTCGGACAGAGGGCCGCGTTGCGATGCCGGGCGCCTTTATATTTAGACGTCCGGGCCGCCGCCGTATAAGGTGGCCCCAAAGATTTAGCGAGCCTCCCTCCCTCCCCTCACTCACTCCTTTGAGTTTGGCTTTGGCTTCGATGTATCCTATTCTGCCTAAAGACATTAAATTACCAGTCACTAAATTACCGAATTAGTATATTTCATAAATATCATAAGTTACAAAATACCCCTCGTAAATCTTCAAAGAGTCTTGTTTCTCTTTAATGCTTATTTATTGTCCCTGAAATTTTTTTTGCACCTAAATTCGAGTTTAGGTCCTATTTATGAATTGTGGAGGGTTAGCTAATTTGGTATTTTATTTTATTATAGACAAATTTCGTAATAAGGATAGACAATTCAAAATTTTTTTTCCTTGAAAATTTGACGAGATTTTTTCGGGATGATGAAAATTGGAAAATTTGACCTTTCGGAATTTGGCACGTGCATTGAAGATCAATTGTCTGTTTTAAGATCTATTAAAAGCTCGTAATATCATGAGGTCACAATACGCCACGAGACTGTCGTGTTAACGTCATCATGAAAAAGCGATTGGAACAGTTTCTGTGAAAGTGCAAACGTAAATGTTACGTGAAATGGATTTGGAAGTTCGAGGATTGCAAAGTTGCGACAACAAGAGATAAATTGAAAAATCATCTTTTTTTTTAAAACTATTTAAAAATGTTTAAAAGGAAAAAAATTGAAACTTAGTAAAATGCAAGAACGTCTTTCTGAAATTTTAAAAATATTTTAGAATCTTAAGAATCCACGTCGAAATCTTCGTTTATTGAAGTAATATTATTTCAGTCTTCTTTGATACGAAGAGTTGTGTCATTATAAACCTTGCGAAAACATTTTCTCGCAATAAAAACAATTAAATATATTACTAGAAAAGTCGTAAACAACAAAAACAAATACACATCCAAAAGTTCAATTTGATACCAAGTTAGGGAAACTGCAGGTGATTTTAATGATTCTGGCCCATTTTTTAGAATATACTCTATCCAGTAAAGAGCAGTTTTCTTCGCATTTAGAGGACGATCACGAAAGAAGTGCGATAATTTGTTTGCTGAATCTCTGAAAATTGAAAATTAAAATTAATATTTAAATAAAGCTCATTAAAATTGTTTTTAATATTTGAAAGTTATTTAACATTTTGTTACCTGTACATGTGATTTTTTAAAATTACTGTCAATGCTTCATTCATTTTCCTTTCACTAAGATCTTTAAAATTTATTCGAATTGATAATTGTTTTTCAACCAGATATTCGATATTTAAAATTTGATCAAAGGAAATTGGTATTCCGATTACCGGTATACCAAAATGAAGAGCTTCTTGTATTTCCGAAATTCCACCGAGCGTTGTAAGAACTCTAGTATTTTGATGAGCTATTCAGAAAAATTGAGAATATTAAAATTAATATTCAAATTAATATTCAAGTTAGTACTCCCGAGTTAGTATAATTAAAATTAACGTATACGTAGATATATATGTATAATTTACCTAAAACGGAAATTTGTGGAATCGATCGTAAACTTTTTATATTCCTCGGAATTTCTAGAGGAAGTTTTTTAACATCTTTCACTCTCATTAAAACTCTGATAGGATTTATTTTTGCAAAGGATGCAAATAAAATATTGATAACTTTCTTTGGTAAGGATTCTATAGTCAAATCTAATCCTAGATTAAAATATACAACGCCATGGGTACTTTCGTCCATCCATTTCTTGAGATCCTTAATCGAAAGTAGAAGAAGTATGAAACATATTGATAATAAAATTGAGAATTTTTAATCCCCAAGTTCCTTTAGTATAAAATCTTACCGGTCTTAGTTTGGTTTCATTTTCGAAAATATGTAATCCTCCGACTTCAATAAAAGCAGAAGTCAATGGTCTAATTCCCTCCAAGCTATAATGAGAATTCACTAAAGTCAGAGCAACACTTTTTTCAACTTCTCTAACATCTGGAATATCAGGTCTTAAATATTTTCTCATTATTTCAGTCTGATTTTGTATGTAAATATAGTATCTATATTTTTGAATAAGAGGCAATAAGCTGTTTTTTAATCGGTCCTGGAAATTATTTATTTTTGTTAATCCTGATAAATAATTGGGAATATAAGCTGTTGATTTCGGATTGCCAATCAATTCCTCTGTCCAGGGGAATCTCAAATTATTTGAGATTTTTATAACAGGTATTTTTAAAAGATATCCAAGGCCAATATAACAATTTGCTTCAAAAGTCTGAAATTAAACATGAAATTATTATAAAAATGGAGATTGAAAATTCTATTATTATTTATTTAGTGTCAATTTATATATTATTGCTTTAAGTTTCAATTTCGATATTGAAGTAAAATGTACTTAAATTATAAATTTAAAATAACATTGTTCTGACGAGTTTTTTGGTTTGCTCGTGATACTTTGAGATAAGACTGATGCTTATCGACACAGAAAAGGTTTTAAATTGAGTGATAAGTCCAATCTTCTTTTAAAACATTTTCATTTTTAAAACTTACCTCCGTGATGATGAGGTCGTATTTCGATTTTTCTTTAAGCTCCACAAAAAGCTTTTGCATTTTTTCATTAGCCATTAAATTACAAAAATAATTCCCTCTCTCAGAAAGAAACCAAACCGGATCTTTTACAAAATTCGAATCAGTTAAATCCCAACTCATATCGAAATTTAAAATTTCAGTCATGTTAAAAATCCTTGAATAATTTCCAGATTCAAATTTGTTCTCTAATTCAAAATTAGAAATAAGATCCACATAGTGTCCACTTTCTAATAAAATCTCCATCAACGCTTGACTGAAAATATTATCACTTCTTTTTGGATTTGGAAATATTCCCAAAATTTTGTATTCTTTGCTCTCTATCAGAAAATTAGAGAGGATAAAAATGATCGGAAATTCTGGAATGCACTTCATGGTGCACTTTGTTGAATGTAAACTGGAAAAGAGCGCACTCTTTTCTTGAATGTAGGAACGTCATTTCTTATCAGAAAAAATACCAACTCAATGATTTTCATATATAGCAGAACCTTATTATCTTGGAATTTATTTTTCAGGCGAGGAAAATAGAGGAACATAAGAGGAAGAAGGAGCGCAGAATGTTGGAGAAAAAGGATCAAGACCTAACGGAACGAATGAAGCGGGCTAAAGAAGCTTCAAAACCTCGAGAGGAAAACATTCGACCTTCACAAACAGAATCGACTCCTGCTGGTGTTTCACCTGAAATAGAAAACTTTTATCAGTTTTTGAACCACCCGGATGTTCATCAAGCTTTCAAAGTCTGCTATTTTAATTTTTCCTTTTAATGATTTTCAATTCTTGTGAATTTTTTGTACAATTCAGAAACGTTCTAGATTTAGAGTTTTTTGCGATTAAAATGTACAGGGTATTAAAATTTAGATATAGAAAAGATTTCAATTATAATTAATAAAAGAAAATAATTTTCTAGGATCCGGAAATAGCTGAAGCCTTCAGAGACATTTCATCTAATCCAGCCAACATGTTTAAATATCAAAACAACCCGAAAATGATGAATTTGGTAAACAAAGTCGCCTCAAAATTCGCAGGCCCTGGAGGAATGGGTGCATCCCCAGGAATGATGGGAGGAATGCCAGGATTTCCAGGAGCAGAGCCAGGAACAGGAGCAACACCTTCAAAACCGTCTGCTCCCAACGACGACGCTGGTCTCGATTAATTTTAAAAAGGTAGATCCCTCTTTTCCATAGTTCCTTCTTCAAAAATTATATAATAGAAAACATTTTACATAATATTTTTTTTTTTCTCCTCAGAGCCATCGAGGATCATAATTCCCTCCCTTGAGCACCATATGTCGAGAAGAAAATGTTTTAATCAATATACCGCGTGTATTGATGCACATAAATTTACTCCATCTCAATTTATTTAATATTAATTTAGTTTTTACGTTCTTTATATTGCATTTATGTTCCATTTTTACACTTTTACCAGTCGATTTATGTTTAGTTTCTTTCAAAAAGAATATTTCCAAATTCTGTTTATTCTAGAGTCAAAAACGAACAGTGACTCTATAATTAATTAAAGTTTTTAAATGTTTGAAACTTTGAAACTTTGGTTATTAAAAACTGACTGGGTCAGAAGTAATATTATAATTGAATCGTAGAATACTGATCTAGAATGAAAAATAGATTTTTACTTTTCTAAGAAATTTTTCGCTATAAATAACAAATCGTATTCTAGTTGCTGCCTCTGAATTACACATATAATTGTAGAGGAATTCAATAAACACTATCATGTTCTACATTTTTCTGCTATATTATCTAACTAACTTTTACATTAGAAATCCTTTAGTTTTTTACTCGAAACAGGTTTTTTGTATTGAATGTTAAAGAAAGCCATTAGTTGGAAACCGATTTTGTCGAGTCGAAGTGTTCGAAGAACAATCTGTAGAATAATTTTAATTGTGAAGATTACTAAAACAATTGCAGATAATAAAAATGCATATACGTCCAAAAGTTGAACTTGCCACCAGCTTAAGTCTACGGCTGGAGATTTTAAAACCCTACCGCCATTTCTCACAATATATTCAACCCAAAAAATTGCAGTGTCCATCGCACTCATTGGTCTATCACGAAACAGATGCGATTCGTATTTTGCGGCCTCTCTGTAATTTAAAAAAATAAGAACTTTAAATCTTCTTATGTTAAAGTCGAAGTCTTTAAACAAATTTTACCTGTATGTAGAATTATTTAAAATTTGATCCAAAGCATTGTCCAAATTATCTTCCCTAATATCCTCGTAATTAATTCGTATCCCCATCTTTTTCATTACAAAAACGTTCACATTTCTAAATTGATCTGAATGGAGTGGAATCCCGATTATTGGAACACCAAAATAAAGCGATTCCTGGAGTCCCAAAAGGCCACAGTGTGTTATAAAAGCTCGTGTGTTGTTGTGGCCTTCAAGAAAATAAGTTGGATTTATAATTTCCAAAACCCGATAAAATCGTAAAATTGAAGTTTTTTCAATATTACCTAAGACAGGAATTTGTGGAGCCCAGGATACAGTATTAACATTCTCAGGAAGTCCTGGAGGAAGTTTACTAACATTCTTAACTTTCATTAGGACTCTCACTGGCGCTATTTTCGAAAAAGAAGAATACATCGTAAGTATTAAATCCTTTGGTAAAGTTTCTAAAAGAACTATTGATCCGAATGTGAAGTAGACTACTCCATTTTTACTTTCATCCATCCACTTTTTCAATTTCTGAAAAAATATGATATTAAATTATTTCTTTCAAGATTTTTAAACCGATTTTATATCAAAAGATATAAAATTCCAATTGAAATTGAATTCGTATCCTACTGGAGTGAATTGTGCTTCATTTTCAGAAATATGAAGACCTCCGACTTCAATATGAGCTGGAGTGATGGGTCTGGGTCCATAAAAAGAATGATGAGTGTTAGTTATGAGGAGAGCTACATTGTTTTCGACTTCTCTGATGGAAGGCATATCAGGACTTAAATATTTTCTCATTGCTTCAGTCTGTTGATTTTCAGTGTAGTGGTAAAACATTGCCAGGCTAAAATATCTCGATACAGTATTTATTAGACGATGTGAAAATTTTGTTAAGTCACTGATTTCCATAGTGATACTTGGAAAAAAAGCTGTGGATAGTGGGCTTCCAATACTGTTGGCTGTCCAAGAAGTTTCGAGAAAAGAAAGAGCTCCTATGGCAGGAATTTTTAAAAAAGGACCTAATCCAAAGTAACAAGTCGCTCCAAAGAACTGGAAAGGTAAAATGTTTCTTTAATATTTTATACGCATTTGATCTGAAAAAATTAGTACAATTAAAATTTTCAATCTGGAATTGCTTAGAATGTTTAATAATTAATACGCCAAAAAATGAATGATTTCTACTTTAAAAGTTCGTAAAATGAAAGTAAACCATTTTTAGAATTTAGAATCTTTCAAATCTGAATGTTATAAAATAATAAAATTATAATCGTCGAAAAAAAATATTTTTTTTCAAGGACTGATATTTCTAATCAATAATGAATTAGAGTACTACAATTACAAGTATTAATGAATGGTAATAATTAAAATTACCTCACTAATGACGACATCGTATGATTGTTCTTTAGATAAATTTTTAAAAATCCTTTGCACTTCTTCGTGGCCCATCAATTCACACAAATCATTTCCAAAGTCATTGATGATTTGTGATAACGTATTTTTTGAAAAGTGTAAAGTTTTCTCCATCGATATTTCAACGACATTTTGTTTTTTAATCTTGCTTAAATCTAATATCGTTTTGTAATTTTCAGGAGGATTTTTGATTTCGTAGTGTGATATAACATCTACCTGGTGACCACGCCTGGCCAAACCTTTCATCAAACTCTCGAAAAAGATATTGTGACTCTTCGCTGCAAACGGAAAAATGCCCAGAATTCGGTATCCTTCGATCGTCGAAATGTAGAGGATCAAAAATGCCAACGCTTCTCGGATTAGGTTCATTTTTCACTTTTTAATTTAAAATTTATCTAAATTTTGTCTGTAATTTTTAAATAAATTTAAAATCTAGTTTCAACTTCACTTTCAGTTTTATTTTGAAAATACTTTTTAACGGTCTCACATAATTCTTTTGAATAAAATGAAGAGAGGTTCGATTATTAAAATGTTCCTTAACAACTTTCAGAAAACTGAGAGGAAAGTTTATATCTATGGGCTAGATTTTCGGCCGTCATATCTACGAATGATAAGTTAATGCGTTATCTTAGATAATAAAAAAATTACATAATACTAATAATATATTCTAACCGAATGAATTATTAGTAATTTGAGGAAGCAAACTGTTGATTAGTCATTTACAATAATGAATGAAGCGGATGCAAATACATATAATGACACCTTCTTATGATTTTTAAATTTTTGGTGAAATATTTTGCTATTTTAGAAAAACAAAAGCTTTTAATTATAAAATAATACCTTTACCTTCGTGTTTCGATTGACTAATATTTGTTGCTTAGAATTTTCTAACTTTTTCTCATATGAATTTACAGTAATAGTTTCTATTATATTCAAGAACTCCTATTTGTTTTCTTTAATTTTAATTAATATTAATTAAATTTATTCTTTTAAATGAATATTTGTCTCTGTCCTCATTAATCTAATTATTCCTTTTAAATTTAATACGGATAAAGATTTATACACTTAATTCATGGACATGAGTAAACATATCTCTAAATAAGTGAGGAGTTCTTAATACAATTCTAGTGTATTTAAATTAATTAAGAACAACGTTACCTAAATATGCTTGAATGTTATCGCGGGAAAAAGTGAAGCAATCGAGACCTTGTCATGTGAAGAGTTTTCCCTGCTACATTTTGCACTTTTAAACTATTGCTTAAATATCCATATGACTTTTTATTAACTTTAGCACAACATTTTTAACAAAAGCCCATTTTTGAGAACAAAGTTT
>JAUEJJ010000039.1:2582888-2595908 GCA_032164275.1 Synergus coniferae
TTACTGTTGCTTATATGGGGGGACGGGGGGGTTAAAAATGGCCAGAAAAGTGCTTACGTAATACTTGAACAGCCCCTGATGGAGAAAATATATTTCTTGAAGAAACCAGAACTTTTTGAAAAAAAAGGTGATGGGGCAAAATAAATATTCTATTCAGAATAATCTTTAAAAACTAAGAAAAAAATTCTTGGATTATTTCCCGTTTTTTTTTTTTTTTTCATATTTGAAAACATTTTCTTAAATTAAATCATTTTTTACTTTATAAGTTTACGTGCAGTAGCATAATTAAAATTGAACAATTAAGGGATTTATTAGGTTGGCCATTTTAAATTGACTGTAAAAGTAAAAATTTAATGTAAAAAAGTTTTTGTTCTTTCTAGTATTTTTTTTCCACCAGAGGAAAAGAGGAACTAATATTTAAGTGGTTCAATAAAATATAAAAAATTTTTCTAAAATTTTTTGAATACGCATTTCAATTCAAATTGATTTATTAAATCGGTTAGGGGAAAAAAATGATAATCCACTTAAATAGTAATTTCTCTAATCAAAGTTTAATTCAAAAAAGTCTGCGTTACTTTTTTTAACTCCATCTTTTTGGCGTAAATAGTTTTTCATATACTTCAATCAACATATTATCGTTAATTATCGTGAGAAGTATTTGAAAATTTTAAATACCATTAATACATACTTAAATTGTATTGTACGCCTTTTAAAAGTGTGACTGTAAGAACCAAGTTTGAATGAGAATTAATGAGTATAAAAAGATCAGAAATCGAATTATTAACGAGGTCAGAATCGATTTTATAAGAAAATAATTTTTTAAGGAAAATTAACTTTCTTCTACTAAATAGTAAGTGGATTATATGATTTTGTAAATAATTCATTCCTAGTATTTTGATTCTTAAAAGTATTACAAGTATTAAAATTAAAAGCTTTATTTAATATTAATGTACACTACCGTCAAAAATTGTCAGTACGCCTGGTTTTTAGCAGTTGCTTAAAGTTCTCTAATTTTTATAATATTTAATTGAAAAATTTTTCTCCCAAATAGTGCAAAAGCTAATAAAATTATGCGTCCAATAAGCTAAAGGGAAAATTAAAATCTGTATTTTATAAAAAGATATTGCCAAAAAAGTTCAAATTTCAATATTTTCAAAAATGTTAATAACCCCGAAAATATTTATTATTTTGAAAAACCCTTGGTCTCATTTTAAAGATAAATTTTCATAGTTTAAAAATTTTTTAAATTATTTTAATTTAAAAAATTATTTTCTTAGCTTCTGCCATAGGTTGAAACTTACATAGAAAAATCGTAGAACTTGAAATATCCATATTTATTAACAAGAATTTTTTAAAAATAAAAATATACCATATTTTAATCAAATGTAGTAAAATGTATTAAAATATTCATTTCCTATTTTTTTAACAATTTAATGAGGACAATTTTCATTTTAAATTTACGAGATTTTTCGTACAAGTTTGAGCCTATGACAAAAACTAGGGAAATAATTTCAAAAATAGCTGAATAGCGTACACAAAAACTATGAAAATTTATCTTTAAAATGAGACGAAGGGATTTTTAAAATAATAAATACTTTCGGAGTTATTAACATTTTCGAAAATATTGAAATTTAAAGTTTTTTGGCAATATCTTTTTATAAAATGCAGATTTTAACTTTCCCTTTAGCTT
Organism: Synergus coniferae; assembly: GCA_032164275.1. Taxonomy (NCBI): domain Eukaryota; kingdom Metazoa; phylum Arthropoda; class Insecta; order Hymenoptera; family Cynipidae; genus Synergus; species Synergus coniferae. The sequence continues at coordinate 2,584,579 of JAUEJJ010000039.1, forward strand.
ATTAGCCGCAGAATTTTATTAGCTTTCGTAATGTTTATACTATACTATAATTTTTTAAATATGAACTTAATTTTTATTATTAATTAAGATTAATTAATTTTTTTATCAATTAAGATGCGCGTGATTATCGAGTTGCGTTGCGCAGGCGTCGGATAATTTATAAAATAAGTTTTCGTCTTAAAAATACTTTATTTTTTAAACTTCAACAAATAGAATTTCAAAAAAATATCTACAATTTATTTTCCTCTGTGAAAAGTCGAGAAAAAAAAATTTCGTAAGACTAATGAACTCAAAGAAAAGCAAATAAGAAACAATATTTTTCACTTAACTCAAGTTTTTCTTAATTGTCATTTGTACTTTTCATAGTAGGGACGATATTATAAGTGTAACGTGTTTGCCGCTTAAAATCGGTCTGCGTATTACTACGTATTTTTGTACTCGCTATATGCCTATCAATATATTTTTTCTACGTTATTATTAAATATAATTCTAGACTCGCGTAAATTCGCGATAGAATAGCACTGGTTGCTGTAAAAAAAGAAGAAAAAATAAATAAAAATGTAGTTTAAAAATAAGAAAATAAAAATATTCGAGGGAGATTGTTCCAGCTGGTTTGGAACATTTCGACGTCTGCGCAATGTGCGATTTGTTCAGAAAAATATAATCGATGAAAGGGGGAGGGAAATCCATTTAAAAATGCGAAAAAGACATTTTGACACCAACGTCAGATTACTCTATGGAAAAAACAGAATGGCCAAAGAGGAAAATGAAGTTTAAATTAAAATTTTATCTGAACTAATTTTGATGAAACTGAGTAAAATAAAAACTAAATTTAAGTTTATCAAATCGAAAATAAAATGTTTGAATTATTTTTTTTTACGTAGCTTGTATAATATATACTAAAATTTAATTCTACTTGGAAATACCTAATAGAGAAATATGTGAAAAATAAATCTTTGGTTTCAAAAAGGGGTGCGAGTTTTAATAGAGGCGTATATCATAATAATAATAATAATTATTATTATTATTATTATAAATGATGAAATAAAAATAAAATAAAAGAGCGATTGTGATCAACGAAATTCTTATCATTGTTAATGATAATGCACCTTATAATTTGCATTTTCATCTTCAATTACGAAATTCAACTCACTGATAAACGAAATAACAAATTTTCAGAAAAATTCGGATTTGAATATTTTTCTTTAATTAATCTCTGTTTAGAATTTTTCTGGAAATTAAAAAAAGCGATTTTTGGAAAAGAATATACAATCACTGAGTGTTTTAAATTAATATAACTCGCGTTCAGCGACATTACATTGTTGTAATTGTGTGTATTTGCGAACGAAAAGACTGTAAGAAATATCTGAAATTCAAGAAGAATTTCCAAAAAAATAGTTGGAAAAACTATTACTTTACTACTTTAAATTATAATTTATTTACAATATAATTAAATCATTTATTTATTTACTTACATAAAATAAAAAGTGACTTGCGAGGTTCACGGCTCAGGTGAACCAACAAAGTTGATCACTTTTTATCAATTTAATAATTTTTTTAAATTGTCAAAACACGAATAAAAATGTTTGGAAAATGTCACGTTAATGCAGTTAACTGTTAGAATGAAAGAAAAATAACTACCACGAGTAAAAATCACTCAAAATTACTTCTTCGGATTTAGAAGTGACTGGAGCCGGCTCTAAAATTACATAATAAATACTAAAACAGTCCAATGACGAGCTGAGCTTGTCGAATTGTTAAACAAGTTCTTCCTTCCAAAAAGATAGAAAAAAAAACATCTTGCAAAATTGTAATTCAATGGGAAAGCGCACTCAGCGAAAAAATTTTCTGGATATGTACTTTGTTTTGTAATTTGTAATTTCAATCCCTTAAACATTTTCAATTTAAACAACATTTAATTGAAAATATTAAAATCTGTTTTGAAAATGCAAATTTGACTTTCCTCTAAGGTACAGATTAAATATTTTCTCTGAGTGTTTACTAATAATAATACCAAATATTCTCAATAGTAGTTAAGAAATTTCTCTGTGCATCAGATTTTGCCAAATGTGTTATTTCATCCCGTCTAAACGTTCCTCTCGGACCGACAGGATTATATTTTTTGTGAGAAAAACTATAAAGACACACATTTTCAAAACCACCCGACTATAAAATAAAAATAATTTTATAAATGATTATAAATGTATTGGAGATTAAAGAAAAATGAAGCCCTTATTATCATCTGCTTGATTTTGTAATCGTCAATATCATTGCATTAAAAGAAGCTGAAATGAAGGAGATTAAAAAAGTAATCTCGGTGTTAAATGTATTTAAGAATTCGAATTTTAGTCAGGTTGTAGGTCAATTAACTGGCGTTCGGAAAACCCAATCGTAAAAAAAATTATTCGTTTACCTGACATTATTGTTTGCATTTTCAGTGTTAAAAAAATCTCGCTCTGGGCCAAGAAAAAGAATATAATGAACGCTCTAAAGAACGATAATCAAGAATTTTCAAATATAGAATAATTCAGTTCCATTTTTAATTTGAGATATTTTGAGATTTTTAAAATAGATTTAAAATTCTTATTACCGTTCATTTGAGAAATTAGAAGAGTGTCTTGAAAATGATGCGAGTTCAGCCTCACTGTCCTCAGCAGTTTTTGCTTCTCCGAGGGTGAAAGAGCTATTTTATAAGAAATCTTGCATTATACTCTTTCGGTGCCAAAGCTAAAAGAAAACAAAGTCTACGTTATAAATGTGTAAATAAACGTATAATTAATAATTAAATGCGACAATTATACATTACGAGATAGTATTTAAGAGAATTACTGTAATATTTGTATAGAAGTTGCGAGTAATTTTAGATAATTGTTTATTAATATACGTATTTGTACGTCATGCTGCCTCGCAAGACGTGGAAATAAAGATATTCTATATCCTAATATAACGTCTTGATACATTTTAGAAATCTTCTTAGTTTGACTTTTCTGTTATTTACAGATCGATTTTAATTTTTTTTAAATAATAAAGTAATGCAAAATTAAAAATATTTCTATCTACAACACTGAAGAAAACAGGCTGACGTACATTTATTTCAGTTCGAAGTACATATATCGACAGAGTCAATATTACATACATATGTATACTTTGTGCATAGTACAGATTGCAATTAGATTGCACTTAAATTGTACAATGCATTCTGACGAATCATACCTTCCTGCTCAATAGTCACAGCTAATTATTAAATAATAATTTTCACGATTTACTTTGGCACTGTCTTAAAAATAAATTAGCAAATTTTTATTAAATCACCATCAAAATCTTTGTCATTTTTTCACCCATCGTAATAATGTGAATTGCAATTTAACCATTGTACTCTAAAAATATAACAGGACTGGTGCTCATCGGCAAAATGCTTTAAAGTTCGTTGAAAATAAAAACTAGATAGATTTTTTCTACAAACTTATCAATAGCCAACAGATTTCGCTCGCTCCAAATATTTCTCCTCGGTAAAAATATTTTCACATACACAGATTAATTTAGTTAAAGATTGGGGATCACCACTAGCAATATACATATATATGTACACCAGATTATATGTATATAATTCAAGGGAATTCAAAAAAATTCCAAAGAATTCAAAATAAGAATTCAGAAGAATTTTGAAAAAGACATACACCAGAATTAATAGTGGTTACCCCTCGAATATAGATTTAATTTCCACAGATCGAACACAGAGTTTGATGCGTTGCCATAATTCTGCCCAGAATAAAAAATTTTTAATTTAAAAAGAAAAGCAATGGAGTGAAAACATGAGTGCATATTTGTCACATAAATCAACAAAAATTGTAGTCAATACAATCATGAGCGGCGCTAAACCAACTTCTGTACTAAAATTTTATTTTTTCAAAATCTTCAAATTCTGGACTCAGGGTTTTGCAGATTTTAAAAAAATGTAGCACCGCCCACCAGCATGAAACCTGTAAATCTAATAACTAATAATGTATTTCATTTACATAACAAGTACTCGCAATAAGAAAACTATTGAAAAAGAATATTAACTTATAATTCGTACAAAAATGGTAGGGATTTAAGAAAAAAGTTAAAAAGGGCTCTGGCAATTCCTACATCTAAGGAGTCAGCTAAGACTTAAGAGTAAGCATATGGCCAATCATTGGCATAAGAGTCTATCCTGCACCTTATTTTAAGCTATCTACAAAAATTACAATTCACAGGCAACGAAAGATATATATAACATTCTATTTTTTTCAACGGTATTAAAAGATTGTTAAGGAAGTGCATCCAAGTGTCGACCATGATTTTCGAATAGAAATTACAAATTATCTGCAAAGAAAATATTTTCAAATTCTAAGAGTCGGAGATACTCATAATTGTCTTTGGTATTTAGCACCGCGTTAAACCGAAATATACTCTTGGTCAACAAAAAAATTATCTATTTCTAATATTCGACATAAAAATGTATACAATACATCGACTTTAAAGCGTAAGTTAGTTTGAAGCCAACTTAATTCCCTACTTTTTTTCTAAAACACTTTTTAATTTCTCCTTGGGAGACTTTGGAATCTAACAATTTTCTACGTCGATCACAATAAAATTCAACTTTCTTAAGTATAAGCTTGGGCCTAGGAAAGAAAGAATAAGGATTCGCTATAGAATTTTCTCCTACGTTCGCCACCTTGAAATTACTTTCCTTTATTTCCAAGCTTTGTTCACGTTAAGAAGGCCCGTTTTAAAAATACATTTCTCATTTTATTTAAGTAATATTGTCGCAGTAAAAACACTCGATACCTGTATGATCCATGATCCACGATTCGGTAAAAATAAACGTAAAAATTGGTCCATACTGATTTGAAAAAATACTGAATTCGTGAAAGCTGCTCAAAAATAAAATTATAATTAGCGTCAGTCAAAGAGTTCCATTCTCACATGGCAGTTAGGAGAATAAGAAAACAAGAAACGTATTCCGAGTCACGATTGCGAGAAACGCTAGGACGCTAATGGAATGTGATCAGTTTGTAAAAATACAATGGAAAATTTACAGACGAATCTGTTATTATTTCCCTGTTCTAAAAACTTTGATACCTTGGATGGTTTTTATTTCTTTCAAGCGAAGAAAATGTCGATCAATAAATCGATATCAAAGATCAGTTGCTTAAGAAAAGATACATTACTTATTCTGCAGTTCTGGAAACACCTCGTATATTAATACCTCAAAGATATCCTGTAAAAAAATATCGATATTAAATTGTCTTTTATCATCAAGAAGCTTTCTTTTGAAATTAGACTCTATTCTCTGATACTTACGTAAAAGAGTTGCTTGTTGAGATTCACGTTCTGCAGAGTGTCAAACACTTTTGTAGTGCCTCGCTGAGCGCTTTGCGCTCCAACCAAATTCGTTAAAACTTCAGGTACATTATTTAAAAACTGTCTTCGCGCCTCACCACGAGTTTTAAGTTTTTCTTCGTCCGTTCTGACAACTGAATCTGAAGCTAATTGGCCATTTGGCCACCAGGATTTCGAGAAAAGTTGAATGTAGTAATGCAACATTGGTTCCGAAAAGACCCAGGCAACTGTGTCTCGCACTTGTCTGATGATCAGAATATATTATTTGTTAAATTTCTTGAATTTAGTACCAAAGCTTCGATTTATCTTACCTGTTTATCGTCCTTCCATAAGTGATTTGCACGAAGGTAATAAGCGACCTCCTCAGCCAACGAAAGACGCCTCTTAGATCAAACACTTCACCAAGAAGGGCGTACAAAGGTTCAGCAATTGCATCTTTTCCAGGGCCGAGAAATCCATCAGTGGAAGTACGTCCTGTTTCATTGTCATCCAGAAGCAACGAGTAATCCTCCTCGTCGTCCTTTTCCCTCGAATCTCCACTGCCACTTGAGCCGCTACTATATTTCGAAGAGAAAGTAAATTAACAGAGTCTTTGATGATTATAATATGCATTTACTTGCATTGATATTAGTAATATAATTTACCTTTTAAAAAGAGTAGAGAGGGAGAAACGAGATTTCTTTGGAGAAGGTGCCGTGTGTTTTAAATGTTCGGAACTTGGACTTAGGAATGCATAAAGAGCTTCACTCTGGTTTAACCTATCATCTTCTAACACGAACTGCGATAAGAAAGAAAGATAGGATATTTAATTTAAAAAATAAATATAAAAATATAAAAAAAATCAACTTAAAAAGATGTAGAATTAAAAATAGAATACAAACATTTAAGTATCTCTGGATCTGCGCCTTGGCCTTGTCGATCGAGTTCTTATCAGATTTTCCAAAGAACTTGAGAGGCTGGGATGGAAGTTCAAGATTCTTGACGCTCGAGCACAACTGACGGAGTTTTCTATTAAGTTCTTGAAACTCATTCAGTTTTCTTAAAACTACCCAGCCAGTTGATATTTTCTCTTCACTCGCCTCGTCTGCTGCCATGTGAACGACAAGGATAAACTGCGGAGGATCTCCATTATCGGGCATCTGTAAAAAAACAGTATGTTCATTCCAGTCTAAACTAGACATTAACATAGTCAAACCTTGAATTCTTACCTCAGCATTTTGGACATCAGCCCTCCACCTACCCAAATGTTCAGCCCACATTTCTGTATGAGTCAAATGAGCCTCCAGCTGTCGCTTTTCTCCCTGAAGACTCTCTACTTCTTTTGCTAGAATGCTTAAGACTCGACTTTCTGGTTTCAAGGAAGACCTCAGAGCTTGTAGAGCTTGCATTTTATTACTTAATTTTTCCTGGAGTTGATCTAGTTTACTTCTAGCATAATTTGAATGCTCGCCGACTAGAAGGACAGATGTGTCAGAAATTGTTCCGTCAATCTGACGATCCTCGACAAGACTATCAGCCCTTTCGTTGATTAGTGCCTCTTGCATTTTTTTGTAGTGGTCGCTAACGATGTAAGAGGGATAATATTTTTCCTGGAGAGTTTTTACGACATCCTCTTGCACCTCGTAAAATACATCTGGACCCTTGTCACCCATCAAGAAGCTTTCCATCCTCTTCCGTATGTTCTTATCTACTTTTATCTCAGCTGTAGGAGATCTAATGTAAGTATAGAAGATTTCGGCTCCAAGTTGGTGCCAATTAGATCTTTCCGCGGCTCTTAATTCTTGCACCGCTGCCCAATAACCAATCAAACCTTGGCTTGAAACTTGTTCCAAAAACTGCGAGAGGTGCCTTCTACCGATTACATTTTCCAAAATTGTAGATAATGGCAAGACTCTCCCCTCACCCATCGCATTTGGATCAGATAAGTCACTTTCCTGAGAAAGATAATATTAAAATTGAATATAAATGTCTGAGGGTTCAAAAAAATGAGATGATAAAAATGAACCTGTATTGGATATCCATCCCAGCCTAAAGTCTGCATATGGCACTCGCAGGTATTTTTTGCATAAGTTAATTGACTAATATATCTCTTAAGTTTCCTAGCCTGAATCGCATCTGATTTGCCTAAAGAATTACTTTCAGGATCCAATCCCTGAGCTCTCTTAACATTTTGGATCGTTGTCGCTTGCATGATCTCTGTCACTATATTATATCTGATATGTTTGAGAACCTCAAGGTCGCGCGAGCTTTTGATCATTCGAATAAAATCCTCGAAGGATTCAGCATATTCGTACGTTTTCCTATGCATCGCCTCTGCCATTTGCTGTTGTTCAATGTACGAAAGAATTTTTTGGTTTATGTAGTCCGGATCTGTTATTAAGTCTATTGCTGGTTTCAAAACTGAAAGGGGACTTAATTTGTATAAGAATGATCTAAATCTAATTTAAAATTCTTCAGAAAAATATTCAGAATTCAAAAATGGATAATTTTGAATCATAAACTACTCACTTTTGCAAGTGAGTATTTCCCTGAGGAGAAATTTCGTTGGAGTCAAGGAGTAACTCCGAGGGAGGAATAACATAATGCAGAGTTCGCTGACTTTTCTTAGGTATTGTAGTTCACCTTCTCGAGACATTAGATGTGGCGATAAAATAAATACAGGGTCTTCCCCCTCGGAACTGAAAAGTAAAATATAAACTTGACTTCTGTGTACAATTATGGTTTTAGTCTGAGTTGTAATTTAAATTTTTGAAAAATGTTCACTTACGCTGCTGCTTGAGCAATTCTAATTTTCTCAAAATGAAACGTGACTCTGTTTACTATACTACAAGCAACAAGCTTAGTCGGATCGACATGAGAGAGTCTGTCATGAAGGCTTTGAATAGCTCCCCAAACGTCCTGTTTCATACTGTCGATTAATTTTTCCGATCCAAATGATAGATCATTCAACCAAGCACCTACGAAGTCCCGGAACGCTAGATCTAGTAGGTTTTGTAGAGCACCATCCACTAGACGTGTAAAAACGACAGGATAGCGTAACTGTTTTCTGTTACACATCGCTTTAGGCTCATAATTTTTCTAAAACAGATATTATACAAAATTTCAAAATTCATTCTGTTTACACTAATTGTCTGCATCAATTTTAAATCTTACAAAATTGTACAGTGTCAAATTTAAAACCGTGAATTAGAAATTGTGCAATTTTTAATATGTACTTTAATGTAAAATTATTCAATTTTTAACTATTTTACTTAAAAAGCCTTGACATACCTAATGTAGCTTTAACTTTCAAAGAATTCCATACCGAAATTGTTTAATCTCCTATAATTTCATAGGATATCAAGTGACATTTAAAATGATTCAACAGGTTTTTCTACAGCAAATCTAAAAAAAAGTCCTTTACCTTTTTCTTTTTACATCACGGTTGTCACATTGATTAAAAGTTTATTGTATTTACGAGAGAATCCTGTTTTTTCTTATTAATTAAACTCTTAGCATTTGAAAAATAAAACCCAATAGTCAGGAATTTTGATTCTAGCCCTGTCTTCAGGAGAAATTGAAAGAAATATAAATAAAAACTCATGGTTTAAATGAGGTGTTTAAAATATAATTTAATCACGCTCCTTGTTATAAAAAATTCCAAGTTATCAGTGAAACCTGATAAAAATAGAAATCTAATCACCATCAAGATGGAGCTTTTTTAATCGATACGTATAATATAAATCTACAGACTCAAAATGATACCATCTGTTATCCTTATTCTTCAATATGAAAGCATTCCCATTATAAAATGTAATAATAAAAGAAACAAAACTTCCTATTTACCATAAGCATGTTGCGAAAAGCATCAAGTTCTGCGATAGTTTTCGTTGTACCTCTTCCAGTTTGATGTTTCGGTGATAAGGCGATATGAATCATAATAACGATCGCAGGGCCCAGCAACATACATGACAAAGTCAAAAACCCGTATGACAAAATCCATAACAAGTTATTCCAAAATACAAGGAGAAAGGAAATAACAACCACTGATCCAATTACAATAGGCGAAAGCATCTTCTGGTGCTCGATTAGCGCTTCCAGGTTATGTTTGTTTATCATAAGAAATTTCGTATTAAAGTCTCTGCCGATTTTGATTTTCGACCCCGGGATATGCATTTAATCAATTATATTGTACTACATGATTCATCCCATGTTTACGTACATGGGATGAATGTACAGTGAGTTTCTCGCCTTTTTTTTGATGTTCGTGACACTTCATCGACCGACAAACACTTCTGCAAGTTGTAACTGGTTGTAACTCCAAAATCTCCAAACAGTCCAAACTCAACTATATATCCATGTATGTATTTGTCGCGCATTCACTTTTATCTCCCCGAGGGTCTGCATGAACTAGTCCATTTTTTAGATCAAATATCTAACATGAGAATTATTTTTTTTGCCGGCATTATCAGCTGCCACTGTTTATTAAAACCTTATTCTAATGAGTAAATGACACGTACGGACTACGGCGTACATAAGTACATACGGTACATAGTTACATACTGGAGTCTGGAGTCTGGACATACACTCATCGTCATATATGCCTTAACATTTGTTTCTCACTCCTTTTCGTTTGTTTCAAATTTGAGGGAGTGAGATGCGAATATGACAAATGTTAAGGCATATATGACGATGAGTGTACACACTACACAGTGACATACAGTACATATGTATTGGGACCGCTACACTGCGATACGCTATCTGGTGGCAAAATTTGGAACGTTCAAAAGCAGGTAGATTTTGAAATTTTTGCATGGGCGGTCGCACAAAAATACAAATTTTAAATGAAATAACAATTTAAAAATACTTTTGAGTGTTATAGAATAAAACTGATAGTAAATACAGAACTTATAGTAAAAATTTTATAATGGAATTTTCATTACGGAAGTCAAAAAGTAAAGAGTTTTGTTGCGTGTTTGGTTGCTCTTTGATAGTTCGAAAACGTGAAGCTGTCAGATTCTTTCATTTTCCAAAAAGTGGGATGTGTTACAATAGTTTACAATTTACAATTTACAATTTAAATTTACAATTTAAATTTACAATTTAAATTTTTTAATTTAAATTAATTATTAATTTATAATTTATTAATTCATTAAATTATTAATTTAAATTAAAAATTTAGAATAGTTCCCTTTATTTCATGGGGAGTAGCTTTTACTTGAGACGTTTGTAAACAATATGCAATAATTTTAATTGACGAATTTTCATCACTTTCTTTCCCACAAAAAAGGAGGTGTCCCGCTTGTAACACTCGTTCCCCCTCAACGAAATTTCTACAATAGGGTGTAGAATTTGTAAAATCACAAATTTCTTTAATATTTAATTTCATTTTGTGATATTTTTAACGATAATTTATGATTTTTACTACCAATTCAATGTTATTATTCAAAATATACTTGTGATGGTGGCCATATTGAAATGATTTCGTTGGTGGCGCCCTCAAGAATTCAGATAAACATCAAGGCTCGAGTGCTCGAGCACAATCATGAACCAAGATTATTCTGTCCTTTTCTATCATATTGCCCCATCTCTCTTGTCAGGTGACCGCATCCGCAAGCAAAGACATTATTGCCGCAAGAAAGATGGAGCAATATGATAGAAAAGGACTGAACCAGCCCTATCCGACTCTTTCAAAGATGGCCGTAAATATATGACCCCCACTTGGTAGTACCTGGTAATCCCGACTAATGGCGCAGCTACGCTTCAGCCCGATTTTAACATTGTGTCTTATGGGATAATCGGGATAATCTTACAAATAATTTAAAAAATTATACTTATGATTGAAAAATACTTATGGAAATATTACAATAGATGAAGATACATGTAACAATAACTTTCAGCAAAAAAAGCTTTAAAAAATAATGATAGGAATTGAAGAAAAAATTTTAATTGATATACATTTTTTCATATATATATTATGTTAAAGT
>JAUEJJ010000039.1:2596368-2606584 GCA_032164275.1 Synergus coniferae
AATCTCATGAGCCGAAAATATCATGGCCCCATCGATTTAGGAAAGAAGGGACATGGTATGCAGGTATGGTCAGAGATCTCTGGCAATCTCTATTCCTCTGCCTCCAGCCATTGCGGGGTTAACGCTAGGGGCGCTAGGGATGTAAAATTTCATGAAACTTTAGTCCAATGAAAAGTTTCATGAAACTTTCAAGGTATCGTGAAACGTTTCAATGTTTCAAAAATGGCGGCGGGAAAATTCAAATTGCATATGAACAAGAAAATGAAGAAAATCAATGCACCTAACCTAATCTGATTTCTGCGCATGCGCAGATAGAAGCTCTCACCCCTTTCCCCCAAATGAATCATGAAATGATGAAACTTTGACAATGAAACATTTGAAAGTTTCAACGTTTCAATCAGTTTCAATGAAACGTTTCCGCAACACTACCGTTGTCCGTTAGTGCGTTTTTGGTTGAGATAGAGAAATGGAATTTTGATTGGTAGACGAACCGGAATCGGAATTCAGTGAAATGAGCGCGTTTTTCAAATTAAATTTTTAATTTAATTATTGCAATTATACAAAAAGAGATTTAAAAAATCATTTAAATATCGTAAATTAGTATAAGTAAAGTAATACTTAAAGAAATATTTATTTTTTAACATTTATTAAATAAAATAAATAAAATAAATATAAATAAAAATTTAAAAAATTATTATTTGCTTGAATAACATCATCATCTGGCTGTTTTACTTACTTCCAAAAATCTAGAACGTTTGTTTCTAAAGATGCTCTTTGGTACATTGGGCTTGGCTTGTGCCTGCTTCTAATAAAGCTTTTTGCACATACGGACATGATTAAGTAACGTAAATGACAACAGCACGATATTCCCCAGCGGTCACCCATCCAAGTACTAAACCGCGCTCAACGCTGCTTAACTTCAGTGATCCAACGAGAACTGGTGCTTTCAGCATGGTAAGGCCGTTGTCACGATATATTTACAATTTAAAAACTATCCATAAGGATAGCGATGCCTTGAACAAAATATTCTACTTATTTGAAGACATTTTTTTATTCTGGTTTATTAAGTACTTACATGAAACCAATAAGAACATATTTAGAATTCATCGGATGGGACGCACAGTCTGTAAAGACTGCTGGATTCAAATGGATCCCGGTGAGGAAACCCTAAAAAACAAATGCAAGAGGAACACAAATGAAAGCTTTGACCGTTTTGATATACGGTCAAAGAAATATTTCTCTAATTCAAATTTTTTTAAAATTAAATAAACAGTTTCTTTAAATTAAAATAATTCAAAATGAATGAAACAAAATTATTTTAAATGAACGAAAGTTTTCTTTTTTATAAAGAATTTTTTACTCTGAATTATTAAAATAAAAGTTTTTATTTAAATCAAATTTTTTTCTGAGTGTGTGAAGGATTAAATTTTAGAGTTCGAGTACTAATTTTTAATTTTTGAAGGGTATATATTTTTCATTAGTTATAATATGCAAAACCGACAATTTGGCTACCAGTATTTGTAAAAGTAAACTGTAACTTGATTTGCACGGAATGTTTCTCTGAAGAATTTCATTCTTTGAAGACTATATATACAGAAAGCACCTCCATGACACAAGACGGACAATTATTTCGAAACATAAAATTCAATAATACACCTGTAATTTTTAATTTAGTGTAATATAATATATTATTTTAATATGCTAAATAAAATAATATGCAGTAATAATATAATTTGACGTTTACAATTGTTAATCGTTTGTAAATCACTGCATGTGCGCGCTTTCCTTGACATATTGACGTTGACATACATTGAGAACGCGTTGATACTTTCTCACAGAGCACTTATCGGTTATTTCTACAAAGCCTTTCTCTGTTATTCTCTGAAAATCTCTGTTATTATAAACTACATTTTCACTTACAACGCGCACGCACCCGCGAAACGATTCTATTTTCTCTTCTCACGCTTCACCCACGATGAGAGGTAATTAAATTTTCCTTCGATTTTGCTCCGGCTGATTCATTAGCTCAGAAGAGCTCGAATTTCCTTATGCATGTGGCAAAGGAAGTCAACGTAGCTTGAATTTCCATCTGAACTTCGATCTTCAACAAGGAAGTGTCGGAACACCATCTCTAGTTTATCTCGTTGTCTCACCATTGTCAACTGTAAGTATCAATGAATATTATTAGTAAAAAGAATAATAGAGTATAGAGTATTTAAAATAATAACTATAACTATAAAAGGATAACTTTAAAAGGATTATTTTCAGACGTTACATCCCTTAAATTAATCATCTTACCCGCATGCAATGATGTCTCTGTGTCCGAACACGACTGATGATGTCATTGACGCGTTTGCTGATTGGATTATCCAGAATTGGAATTTTTGTACGGTCCGTATCAATTTGTGATACTGAAGATACACCGAAAACGCCTTGAACCCACTGAGGATTCAGTCCTAATCCGAGCCACAAGAACATGTGAATTCCATTTTCTGCAAAATAACATTTTTTTAATACACATTTTTCTAACAGAAAATCACAGAAGATAATTTCTTTTAATCTGCAGTGATTACTAGCTGAGTGAATTTCTAAAGAAATTTACCTAGCAAATAACAGCCGTCCTCCGTAATTTTGTCAATAGAGCACCGCAGCATTTGCGGCAATTTCGTCTCCTGCGGATCCACATTGTGTAGAGGTAGTAGCCGTGGATAAAAGTAGTTCACTGATGTGTAAACTGGCATTATACAAACAGCTTGCATCACGAACGATCTATCGTCGATCATCATGTCTGATCCTGCAAAACAATTTGATGTTGAGTAGAATTCCATTTGAATATTAAATTCAAGAGAATTAAATGGTAATTTTTATTATAAAAATTACGTACCACCAGATAGAGCATCGCTCTTCATCAAGCAATTAACATAAAGAGGCAGGAGTTTCATACATTCAGGAAGTATTAACTGTCCGGCGCTGCTTGGAGCTGCACAATTTTTTCTATAAGCAGCCAACATATTGGCACATCTTGAAACTAGATTTTCTTTCACTACCTTCGAAGAATGTTCCAATAACTTGAAGATACCTTAAACCAAAATATAAATCTCCATAAATATAATACAATTAATAATTAATAATTCTTCCAGATTTTAATTTTCCAATTTCACTTACTTTGCTTCGAAAAGAAATTGACGATGGCATCCAGATCACAGGCGCGATAGAGCTCAGCCATTTGCGAGGATGTTTTCAGACTGAGGTTGATAATTCGCAACCTTCTAATTCCTCCACAAGACGTGTACAAGACAGCTGCCTGGATATAAACACCTTCTTCCTCCGTCAGTTTGTCGTCGTGTTTTATTTCAATTGCGACTGCCTTGTCGCAATCTATACTTGCAAGTTCCATATCCGTCGTGTTGGACATGTAAAAGTGTCCATAAAAATCTGTGGGCCTGACTCCAGTCGACGTTCTCACACGCATGACAACATTGAAGGCGACAGGCCTGCTAATGTTGTTAATGACGTCGGTAATTAATCTTTCACCATCAATATCTGCTTGGAAATATGTATATTTATAGATTTCTCCTCCTGTGAGTCTGCAAACTTGTCCGATCGTAGCCAAATCAATGTATGAGTTGTTAAAAATGTAGAGGTCAACGCAGCAACCTACTGCAACGCAATCTTGGCCTAGTTGATTGTAAACGGTGTTTTGAGGAGCTGAATTGTAGGAAAAGGTAATTGAAATCATTAAGATGAATATTAAGATCGTTGAAGGACGAGTTCAATTTTCAATATTGTAGAAACTTACCTAAAATCGTCTTCTCTTTATCCGTTCCTAGTAATTTCCTATCGTCTCTGTTTTTCAGTTTGCCAGGTGCCTCAGCTATCGGTAGTGAAGAATGGAATACCAAAAGTTTTCCTGTGCACTCAGATGCCTTCAGGGCCTCCAAGCCAGCTTGAATCGCTGGTGCCAAAATTGTTTCGGTTTCCCGCGTATCCGAAAACATTGTTGGTATTTGTACCATGAGACTATCAATAACAGCTTCACTTTCTTCAGGATCACACAAAAATCCATCAAGCAAAGGCATGAATACATCCTGGACATCACCAACAACCATCATTTGCGGTTGGGCAAGACAAGATTTGATATTATAAAAGTGAACAGTGTTATTGTAGGTGATGAACCCAATTTTCATATTCGTTCTCTCTTGTCCCGCATCAACTGGTAGGTTGCGAATGATATTTTTCATCTGTGCGCAGATCAGATTCACTAATCCAGATTTGACTGTATTATAAGACACATCAATCACGAAAATAAATGCTGGAGGTTTCGGAAATTTATTCTCTGGACAATAGTCCTTTGTAGCTAAGAACTCATAAGTTCCGAGCATTAATTCCGGTCTTTCATATCTGTCCATCCTCTGGCCAGTGTGATCCAAATGCTGGAAATATTCTGCAGGAACTTCGGTTGTAGCTTTACAGAACATACATTGGAATCTTCTTCCCGAGTCGATAAATTGCATAAACGGACTCATGTAAGCCTTGCATCGAATACATCTCACTGGTCCAATTTCTCCCATGTCAACAATTGGTGGCTCGAATTCGTTTTCTTCGACTCGAGCCATTGGACTCAAAATTAAACCGAAAGGAACACTTGTCTGTTTCATTATGTCTGTCGTCGTTGGCACAGTGTACATTGTCGATCTGACGAATCTCGGCGAAGCATTTCCCTGATCCTGCACTGTGAATTTGGTCGTTACTAAGGGAGGTATCAATCCCTTTTGGTTGGTAGCGAAAACACCTCCCCGTGCTCGTTGATCATCTAAAATAACTTGAATTGGACTAGGCATGTGATCAGGATCAAGTCGCCTAGCTTGCTGTTGTTGCATTCCTTGTTGATATCCACCTGCTCCTGGAACTCCAGCTTGATATTGACTTCTCTGATTCGCGTAAATATCTGAGGGATTTTGATAACCTTGTTGGTAACCTTGCTGTTGTAGATGTTGATATCCCTGCACCGGTGTTCCCTGTTGGCGATTCATTCCCACTGGACTTCCAACAGATTGTCCAGGCAAAGGTGGACCGGACATATATTGCTTCTGTCCCGGCATTTGGTTAAATTGGTTCATTCCCTGGGACTGGGGGCCTGTTAAGTGAGGCTGGATGCTCTGCTGTCCAGGTAAAGGAGGGCCAGAAAGAATTGGCTGGGGACCGGAGAAAGTTTGTTGTCCAGGGAAATTTTGCCCAGGCATTGGAGATCCTAAGTTTGGTTGAGCATGCATCAGTGAACCTGTTAAGTTTTGCTGTCCAGACATTGGAGGACCAGACAAACTTTGTTGTCCAGGTAAAGGCGGCCCAGAGATTGGACCAGCAAAGTTCTGTTGTCCGGAAAAGCTTTGTTGTCCGGACATTGGGGGCCCAGAAAAATTCTGCTGACTCATTATTAGAGGACCAGATAAATTTTGATGATCCTGTGGGTGTTGATTTTGTCCAGGCGTTGGAGGACCACCAAGATTTTGACCAGGCATTGACGGTCCAGGAAAGTTTCTTTGAGGAGGGAAAGAAGAAGGAGGGTATTGATTAGCTTGAGCTCCAGGGATATTGTTTTGCCCAGGGAGAGGAGATTGGCCAGGGAGAGGTCCTTGCCCTGGTTTTCTTATGAAAGGCGTTTGTTCGGGAAATTGTTGCCTCATCTGTTGTTGTTGACCAGGAAATTGAGGATTTGGGCTGGGTGACTGTCTAGAGAATGGAAGACTTTGAGAGCTAGGTGGCGCTTGATGATCTTGAATCGGTGGATGAGATTCATTATTCTGAGACGAGGGCGTCGTTTTACCTTGGAGAGGACCTCCTGGTTCTGCTTCTGTTTGTGGATGAATTGTAATTAGTTAAATTTTACACAAATCTTAACGTACTAATTTTACACTCAACCATGGATTATTTGCAGATCTCGGGCCTTGACTGCAAATAATCCCATCGCGGATTCAGGTAAAAACTCAAGATCGTAGGTAGTACACTTTTATGCGTAGAAAAGTTGCCTAGAAAGTCGCCACAGTGGTCGCCACGTAAACAACTTTTCTACGCCACTGGCTCTTCGAGCGAACAAGCTCTTCAAAAGTTTGTATAGGCACCCGAGCGACGCTGCGGGGGGAGGGGGAGAGAACCGTGAACTACGCAAATAACCAGCTTGCCCTTTTAATTTTTTTTAAATGGATACCAACGTATTATAAAGTAAATGCTGAAAATGTTTTAAAGATTAAAAGGGAAAATTACCTGCTCCTTGAGGCACGTGATCTGTGAGATTATTAAAACCGTTAACATTCGATGGTGCTGATGGCACCATATTTCCTTTTTCAGGCGGATGAGAAAAACTTTGCTGTAAATTTAAAACAATGCATTTAATTGATGAATTTGTTTAGAAATATAATGTATTAAATAATTAAATTAATATGTTTGAAAGCTTACCGTTGAAGGTGGCCTCTGCATATTTCCAAGAGAGATATTTGACATTTGATTAACTAAATTATTTTGATTCACAGGAGATTGCACCTGTGTGGTTGGATGTACACCGTGTTGAGTGTTCGAAAGTTGCCCTGAAAAATTAATTAATTACTCATTGAAATTGAAACTCATATTTACAAGCGTTATTCAATAAATGTTTATTAAAAATACAATGAAATCAAAGCAGCTTTAACATTTAATTTAATTGTTAAGTGAATTAGATTTAATTTATTTCACGTTATTTAAAAACTCCTGCCTTTCTTATTATTTATAAAATTCCCGATATTCTAAGTTCCAGAATTTACCTTGCACATTATTTTCGTAGTAAGGAGCTTGTGGCAGTGGTGGCATATTTCCAGAAGGTGGTGGTCCCGCCATTGCTTTTTGAGGAGGGTACGTTTGTGGATTATGGGGACTTTTCAACATATTTGGAGGAACGTTTGCATTTAACTCTGCAAAAGGTGGTGCACCTGGTGCACCTTCATAAAAAGGGGGTTGCTGTTGCTGATGTTGCTGATGAATATATTGTGGATTCATTTTTCACTCTGAAAAGAAAAACAAAACATAAAAAAGTCTCTAATTCGTAAAACGAATAATCTGACACTTTAGAAACGAAACAAATCATGTCAATAATCTTTGGACTGTGGAAATATATAAGAAATCAGAGTTTATCTCAAATATCAAAGAAAAACCGGATAAGTACAGACACTTCCGCACACTTTTCCTTATTTATTGAACATATGGTCGAAAAAAAACTCATCAACCTTGTACGTTGCTTAAATTCCAAACGAATGATTAAAAATTATACAAAGAATCCATATGTAAGCATGACAACAATAAAACAAGATTCGACAATAAAAGAATGCTCGTTCAACTTTCCTTTCACTAATGGTTTAAAAACTGGTTTACATTCGATAGGTTATTTTTTATTACACATACGGAAGAAAACTAAAATTAAATCAAATAGAAAAATAATAAATGGGAGTTGATAAGAAAGAAAATCATCGATATAATTAAATAATGAAATGAAAATACGGAGACTATAAAAAATATAAATACTTTTTGAAATTGACAGGTTGAGCATAACCTAGAAAAAATGTGAAGGCTTAGAAGAAAAATTTTGACGATTTAAAATAAGACAATTATGACGAAACTAAATTTATGCTATCTGTGATTCTGATCATTTAAATTAGAGCATCATTAAATTCCACATTGATGGAAAAAATGTGTGGAGTAATAAAGCCATTTTGCATGATAGTTACATGTGGAGTAATGACTAGTTCTGGGTGGAGAAAAGAGGAAAAAAGCTCTCAGTACTCACGATAAATTGTCGAACGTTTCCAAAGTACCATAACAAAATTGAACGTATTTAAAAATAACTATTTGTTAAATTAGAAAGAAAATTATTGTACTGGTGCAACAGCGAACTGCTGCCTTTGCCACGTAAGGTAGCATTGCGCATGCGCTCACTGCACGTTGACAGGTCCACGTCATAACAAAAATGAGGACGGTGATTTTAGAGAAGTTTTTGCCCTTAATTTTTTATGCAAAGTATGATTTTGAAAGCTGTCAAACGATTATCTGATAAAGTAAATAGTGGAGTTACTCGGTGACAATTTTTGGGCAGAACGATGTTTTTATTTCCGAGAAAACTGAACTAAAAGAGAAGCAGAAGTCAAGGTGCACGTCATCGGGTAATGCTTGGTCGATAATGCAGATTTGGTGGAAAAATACAAATAAGAGAAATTCATCCCCAAGGTACATATGTAATAACTTAATAATTTATTATTCGTGCTTATTCAATTTAAAGCGAATATTCGAATATTACAGCCAATCACAAAACACGTATTTTACACTTTGTTGTACTTTTCATTAAAAAAACTTTTAATGAAATTTTAATTTTGTTAAAAATATTTTTACAGTGCTTCTTCTACAATCATAGTATAAAAAAAAGTGACTATCTTTCATTTCAAAATAATCTTAATTTTAACGTAGATAATTTTTTTTTTGCCTATCCTAGCGCAATAAATTATAAACTAACTAATTTGGCAAAGAATGAAAATCTCATTTTTAGAATGGCGTAGGTCCTCGTGGGAGATGGCGTGCGCGAAATAACGAATAGGTACGACCGCACTTGCGTCTTGCGCCAGTTGCGTCTAGTAGAACGGGAACTTCCGTACCACATGGTGTTTTTAATTTCGTGTACACGATCTTCCCAAAGCAACTTGCAAAATTCCCTCTTCATATTAAGATTAATCCGTGAAAACAATAAAAAAAAATACGCGAGTTTTAATTAATTATATTATAAAGTTAAACCGAGAACCGGACTCAAAAATTGATCAGGTTTTATCGCGAAAACATTGTGTAAAGGATAAACGTGCAGGTAATAATTCTCCTCCTGGGAATGTGGAACTCGTTTGTCGTCAGAGCATCCAGCCAAGAGGTGGGTAAGTCTTTTACTTATACAGTTTGTTTTATTTTTTATTTTTAATACATGTAGGAATTTTATTTTTAATCTATGTAGGAAGCGTTTTTACTTTCATTTTGGGTCTTGTCTTATAAAATCTTGAATTAGTTGGCAATTTATATTGAATTTCGATTGTTCAAATTATGCAGTATATTTTGAATCCTATATATATATATTGTGCGTAATTGAGAATGAGAGTGAATCTGGATGAAAACAATCCAAGGGTGAGAGAAGGGTATGTAGGTACATTTATAATTGAGTGAATTTATAACTTTGATAATAATATTCGTATAAAGTAACACTTGTTGAAAAAAAAAAGAATTTATAAAATTTAAGTCACGCAATTATAACTGTAACATTAATGAATTAATTGAATTAATTAAACATTAATTGAATGAAAATATGTATTCTATCAGTGCAATTATATATGTTGTACTAAACAGAATTACATATAGTTTTATAAATATGTCAATAAAACTGCACTACCCCAGATTATTAATTAGAGAACCTATAGGGGTATGAAAATAAACCAGATGGGCTATATTTACTGTAGAATAACATCTGCGTAAGAAGTATGAATCTGAATTTCAGTGATTCTATCTCAATTTTCGAAATTTTCGCAAAACGTGTTTTACACTTCTTTTGTATTTAAAGAATAAGATTTTTTATTTTTTTTTTTTTATGGAGGAAGGTTATCTGCAGTGTTTGGTTTCGATATGGAAGAATGTCCGTTGCGAATATCGATCCCGGTGTACAGCTCACAGGTTTGAAGCTTCTTTACGAGGTCACCGGGTCTCACTGACTGCTAAGAACATACCTTCATGAACTTGCTCCTGAAATTCAAAAGACTTTTAGGATTTTTAAAAGATGTAGAATTGTAAGACGTGTCAAGAAATTTCAAGCAATTTCGAAGACTTTCGTGAAATTTTAAGAGATTTCAAAGATTTTCTAGGAGTTTTAAGTGACTTTAAATGACTTCCTAGAATTTCGAGGAACTTTAAATGTTTTGAAATTTTGCGGAATTTTAGGATGTTTTTAAGAATTTTACCAAATTTCAACAGCGATTTCAAAGATTTTCGTGAAGTTTTAGGAGATTACAAAGGGTTTCTAAAAGTTCTGATGAATTTTTAAGGGATTTTATATGTCTTCGTGAAATTTCAAGGAATTTTAAAAGAACTTAAGAGATTTTTATGATTTTTAAAAGATTTTGTGGAATATTTAAGGATTTTATAGAATTTAAGAGATTTTTAATAATTTTAA
>JAUEJJ010000039.1:2660015-2670127 GCA_032164275.1 Synergus coniferae
ATTTTATTTGATTTAAAAAAAATATTTCGTTAATTTAAACGGAACATTTCTTTAAATTAAAGAAATATTTTGTTGGCCCAAAAGAAATTATTTTGTTGATAGTAGGTATATAAAATTCAATGTACTGTTTTACCTCATTTTAAAATTATTTTTAGATTATTTATACTTGAATTAAGTTATATTTATTTATATTACCGCATTAATTTCAAAGAAATTATTTCTTTCATTTAACGTAGTGACTTTTTTGAATCAACAGAATTCTCTTTTAAATCCAAAAAATTATTTAAACAAATAATTTCTTTAAATGAAAAAATCTGTGTGACGTCATTTATTAAAATCAAATAAATTTTCTTCCAATATAATAATATTTGTATGTTGATTTAAAGAAACCTAGTCAAGAAAATGTTTTTCTTAATTTAATAAGAATTTTTTTTCTGGGTGTACCATCTTCGAAAGAAATTATACAGTTAATTGCAGCAATTACTTAATTAAATTAGTTACAAACATTTCTCTATATTATAAAAAAAAAGTATGGACGCCGCTATTTCAGGATTGTCGTCTGACTAAACGTGGACCTATACCACTTTCCCCACGGCCTCGCAATATACTGACGTGTACTACTGAATAATTTTGATCAAGAATAACCCATGTGGAAATAGCCTCGGTTGGCCCTAATACAACATGGTTTCTGGTCGGGGGCTGGTCAGACTACTTTTTTTCCGGAGAACCCAGCCAGGACATGGTCGGGGACTATACAGGAATATTTTTATTTAAAAGCCCAGTCGGGAGATGTTCGAGGACAAGTCAGGTATATTTTCATTCAGAAACCCAGTCAGGAAATGGTCGGGGGTAAGTTAGGTATATTTTTATTCTGTATCGTATTAATTATAATATAAAGAAATTTTAATATCATTTCGTACTCACGAGATTTTGTCGTAAATTCTATTGTTGGATAATTTTGCAGTACAATTTGATCTGAACGTTTTACAGACGATATGTCTAAATCTTTAATACGTTTTAAAATATTGAAATGTTAAAAATACAATTTCAATTTTTATATAAATAAATAATTGCATTTTAATACATAAATATATCAATCAGATCATTAATTAAAATACGTACCTATATAAAAGATTTTGTGATTTTATGATATAGTGAAAAATATTATTTCTAATTTTACATTTTTAAAAAGTATGTTTGAATGCAATTTTAATTAGTGATCGAATCCATACTTTTTTCTGTTAAAATACAATTATTTATTAATAATAATTAAAATAACATTTTTAACATTTCTTCAGTTCTCGAAACAAATTTAATTTCATAAAATTTGTAGCCTGTTTAGATTTTATTATAAAAAAATTATAAATATTTATAATATTTGAAATTAATAAATAAATAACTCTTATGATGATTAATGCACTTAATTGGAAAGTAAGGAAGTTATTTTTATTAATAATTTTGGAAAATTGATTTTTCAACTGTAGCTTTCCTAAAGTTTATGAAAAAAAATTTCTTTTGTTGAAACAAATCAGATGATCTAATATTAATATATTTCATTATGAGGAAGCAAATCATGTTTGTTTTCAGGACACAAAGTGCTCATTGAATGAGCACAAAAGTTGATGCAACTTCACAGCTTTATATTATTTTCAAATATTTAATAAATACTGAATCTATGTATTCTTCTACATAATACACATGTCGCTTAGACATATGGAATTGTTTAAGGCTTTTCGTTCGATCACCGAAGTTAAGCAGGGCTTGCCTCGGTTATACTCGGATGGGGACTGTCGTACTATAGTTTATCAATTTACATAGCTTGTTTCCCGTGAGATGGTCTTTCGTCATCAGGCCAGACAAATTCTCCGATTGTTAATAATTTTTTTCCCCGAATCCATAATGTAAAAGGAGAATTATTACTTCAGTTCGACATTTATTATTAATGTTTGTAGTATATTTTTGGGAATTTTAAAATATTTCCAGGGATTAAAAAATATTGTACGTTTAATATGGAATTTAAGTTTAAAAATTTTATGAAAATCAGGACTACACGATCTAGGATTATAATTTTTCAATGAAATGAAAAGAAATGTTGAATGAAAATGTTGTGTGAAATAGTATAGGAAATTCGATTTTTTATAAAAGTTTGAGAGCTTAATCCGAACTTTGTTTCTAAGGAATTCGATATCCATCCGTTACACATTAAGGAGGATAAAGAAGGTTATATTACCCTCTTCCTTCACCATTTCTCCTTAAACTCAGTTTCTTTCTAGTTCCCACGAGTGCAGCCTCGAGTCTTGAAGAATCAGGCAACACCTGCGCATGCTACTTGAAACTTTTCAGCTAAGTTTCATAGCAAGTTTTTGGTTCAGTTTCCAAGCACGCTGCTTCATAGATGTTTACAGCAATTGCTCGACACATCTACTCACGCCTTGCACATAAAAGTAAGATCCAGTGACGTCTTTGCTATCAGAGGAAGGCTTTTACAAATATTTTTTAATTGTTAAACAACTTAATTAACATGCTCAAATAATTTATAAGTACACAGAGAAAATAACACTTCTGTATTTCCTGTGTACGTAATTAACTAATCTTATTGCCAAAACACAAAACGATGTACTATTTTTTGGAACACTTTTTTTAAAGAGGAATTTCAAATCGATTCTAGGAATTTTAAGGAATTTCGTCGATTTTTAAGGAATTTTTAGGAAATTCAAAGGATTTTTATGACTTTGAAAAGATCTCGTAGAATTTTAAGAGATTTCAACAAATTTTAAGTGATTTCGAAGACTTTCATGAAACTTTATGACATTTCGAAGGTTTTTTAAGTTTTAATGGATTTTAAAGAACTTTAAATTTTTTACAATTTTGAGGAATTTTAGGATGTTTCTAAGAATTTTAACAGATTTTAACAGCGATTTCGTAGATTTTCGTGAAATTTTAAGAGATTTTGGAAGGTTTCTAGGAATTTTAAAGGATTTTGAGGGATATTAAATATTTTCGTGAAATCTCCATGAATTTTAATAGGATTTAAGAGATTTTTATGATTTTTAAAATAACTTATGCAATTTTTAAAGATTTTATGAGATTTCTAATAATTTTGAAGAATTTCAAAATATTTTTTTGATTTTTAAAAAATTTTGTAAAATCTTAAAGGATATTTGTTGAAATTTGTTGAAATTTGATAATATTTCTAATAATTTTAATGCATTTTAAAGGATATAAAGTAATTTTAAACGTTATCGTAGAATTTTTGCGAATTTTAAGAAGATTCTAGGAATTTGAAAGGATTTTCACAAATTTTTGACGGATTTCAAAAGATCTTTTTAATTTTTAAAAGATTTCGTAGAATTTATAAAAATTTCGAAAGTTGTAAAACTGTAAGGAATTTCAAGCAATTTTTCTGATTTTTTTTTTACTTTTGTGAAAAGTTTAAGGATTTTTTGGAATTTTATAAAATTCATAATAATATTAAGGGAGTTCAAGAGACTTTTCAACAGATTTTTTTTAGAATTTTTAAGGATTTCATGGAATTTTATGAGAATTCCAATAATTTTAATGGATTTTAAATGTTAAGAAATTTCAAGAGGTTTCTAGCAATTTTTAAAGATTTTCACGAATTTTAACATGAATTTCAAGAGATTTATGATTTTCAAAATTTTTGTGGAATTTTAAGGAATTTCGTCGATTTTCCAGGGATTTTTAGGAAATTCAAAGGATTTTTATAATTTTGAAAAGATCTCGTAGAATTTAAAGAGATTTCAGCAAATTTTAAGTGATTTCTAAGATTTTCATGAAATTTTAAATGACTTTAAGGGATTTTAAATATTTTTGTGAAATTTCTATGAATTTTAAGAGAATTTAAGAGATTTTTATGATTTTTAAAATAATTTCTGAAATTGTTAATGATTTCATGAGATTTCTAATAATTTTGTCGGATTTCAAGATATTTTTCTGATTTTTAAAAGATTTTATAAAATCTTAAAGGATTTTATGAAATTTGATAAGGTTTCTAATAATTTTAATGCATTTTAAACTAGGATTTTAAATGTTAAAAGGATTAAATGTTAAAAAATTTCAAGGGGTTTCCATCAATTTTTAAAGATTGTCACGAATTTTAACATGAATTTCAAGAAATTTATATAAAATAGTAAATGATATCTATTATGATTCTAATATCAAGACTGGGCGCCACTGGTAAAATGGAAAACATATATGTATGGATGAAATGTATGTAGATGTGGATTTACGAGCAGGTAATCCAACTTTCTAGTTATACACTAGAACTTGAAAGATCTACAGCAAGTT
The DNA here is from genome assembly GCA_032164275.1 of Synergus coniferae. Taxonomy (NCBI): domain Eukaryota; kingdom Metazoa; phylum Arthropoda; class Insecta; order Hymenoptera; family Cynipidae; genus Synergus; species Synergus coniferae. The sequence continues at coordinate 2,664,324 of JAUEJJ010000039.1, forward strand.
GTGATCGTTCCTACTCTTCTGGAAACTTCATCGAGAAGGAATCCTGCTAGAGTTGCCACCCCCAGATTTTTGTCTCCCTCACTCTCAAGTCAGTGACGTCACGTTCTATAAGAGTGAGTGAGACACGGAAACCGGAGATGGCAATCCTAAATCCTGCCTCAATAAATCTCTTTCTCAATTGGTAGATTAAAACACATGCAAGTATACGCAAAAACAAACGTTTTCTCTTTAACAGAAACTCTCGCTGTTTCCTAAGAGAATGCAGATTCCACACAATTTAAATAATTTAAACACATAAAAATGAAGTTCCTGAAGTACCAAAATGCTTTTGTACATTCACGATTATCTCCATTTCCCAGCTTTTAAAGTTGAAAACTTGCCATTGTCTAAAGAAGTCTGTTTTTAAACGACAGAAATTCTTATCATTATCGAGCTCGTACTGAGTCCCCAGAATGGCTGGAATCTCTGTGGAATCGGGTATTTGTGGAAGAATAACGTGGACGATATTTACGAAAGTTTCTTCCCAGGGATTCATTAAAAGAACCCTCATCCCTAGAATGATCTAGCTTCCTCAGAGATATTAAGACATACCCGGGGGAAAAGGAAAAACTGTGAAATTCTGTAAATAGAAGGCGGAAAAACGTCAAAGGAAGTATCGCACTTTTGGTTAATGAGACTGAAAAGCCGAGAAGTTGGTAATAAGCCCGGCTCGTGGGTGAGCGTGTACGCGATTTACATTTTCGCGATAACAAACTTTAATGTCGGTCCTGGTATCGTGTCGCTAGGATATTATTATTATTATCCTCCTGCCTTATCACTGATATTAGTCTTCTATCTTGCGCATTATTATATTAACACACTCTCTTTCCACCGTTCGCTAATTTACAGCATTAAGCTCGCATTATTTGGCCCTTTTAATATTTATCCTTTTTTATTCATCATGTTCTAACATATCATATATTATATTAAGTGAAACTATATAAAATATTTTATGGGAGGACAATTCTTCATTGGAGGTTTAAACCAACGAGACAATGTCTTTTATGATTCATGCTTGTTGTAACTCGCATATGAAATGTCATGCATTCTCGTTACTTTTGAGCGAAGAGTAAACGTAACATTATGAGATTAAAGCTTTATGGTCAAAGGTTTTTGCAACCGGCGGAAAGTGTGAAAGCTCGTATCGGGTTTACGAGGCACAGGGAAACGTTATCACTCAGGTCGTCTGAGAGAACTCACTCCAAAGATTAAAAAGCTACACAATTTTTAACTTATTTTCCTTTCATAAAGAAATTTTATTCAATCAGAAATTCCTCTGACCCAAAACGTTTTTGAACCTTCTGGAGAACTCTGGGATAATAATTATTTTTCATTATTTCCAACTTGATTTCGGTTTTATATATATGTTTGTAGAATCGTGTTTAGGAAACATGTTATATAAAATCCATATTTTTCGTTAAAAGTGTATTTTCGAGCAGAGTAAAGTAAGAATCTTTCGTTGCAGGATTCACTTCTTCTAAGGGTAATTTAATAATTATTTAATAAAATTTAATAAAACTAGCGAATGTTTTTTCCTTTCTATAACTTCAAATCATTCAAAAGCCAATTAGATTTGTAACAATAATGTACTATATGTGAGATTTTTGGAACATTTTGTTACACCACTTTTTTAAAAAGGAATTTCAAAACGTTTCTAGGAATTTTAAGGGATTTCGTCGATTTTCAAGATTTTTCGTCTTTTACGAAATTCAAAGGGTTTTTAGGATTTTTAAAAGATCTCGTAGAATTTTAAGAAATTTCAACAAATTTAAAAGATTTCAACAAATTTCAAGTGATTTCGAAGATTTTCGTGAAATTTTAAGACATTTAAAATGTTTTTTTAAGAGCTTTAAGGGATTTTAAGGAACTTTAAATTTTTTGCAATTTTGAGGAATTTTAGGATGTTTCTAATTGTAAGAATTACGAAATTCAAAGGATTTTTAAGAATTTGAAAAGATCTCGTAGAATTTTAAGAGATTTCAACAAATTTTAAATGATTTCGAAGATTTTCGTGAAACTTTATGACATTTCGAAGGTTTTTTAATTTTTAATGAATTTGGAAGAACTTTCAATTTTTTGCAATTTTGAGGAATTTTAGGATGTCTCTAAAAATTTTAACAGATTTCAACAGCGATTTCAAAGATTTTCGTGAAATTGTAAGACTTTTAAAAGGTTTTTTTTAAAGTTTTAAGAGTTTTTAAGAAACTTTAAATTTTTTTCAATTTTGAGGAATTTTAGGATGTTTCTAAGAATTTTAAAGGTTTTTAAGCGTTTTTAAATGTTTTGAAATGTTGGGGAATTTTAGGACGTTTCTAAGAATTTTAACAGATTTCAACAGCGATTTCAAAGATTTTCGTGAAATTGTAAGACATTTAAAAGGTTTTTTAAGAGTTTTAAGAAATTTTAAGAAACTTTAAATGTTTTCAAATTTTCGGGAATTTTAGGATGTTTCTTAAGAATTTTAAAGGTTTTTAAGCGTTTTTAAATGTTTTGAAATGTTGGGGAATTTTAGGATGTTTCTAAGAATTTCTGGGCTTTTTTCTAAGAAAGCTTGTGGGAATTTTAAATGATAAAGAAATTTTATTCAATCAAAAATTCCTGTGACCCAAAACGTTTTTGAACCTTCTGGAGAATTCTGAGATAACAATTATTTTTCATTATTTTCAACTTCATTACGTTTATATATATATATATATATATGTTTTGTAGGATCGTGTTTATAAAACATGTTATATAAAATCCATATTTTTCGTCAAAAGTATTTTATTTTATCCAATTTTCCACGACAAAAGTCAGCTAAAATTGGCAGTTTAGCCTCCGGAGTTTTTTTGATTAAAATGAATATTGAGAAAAAAGGATAATTATAAAAGATAAATTACAAAGCAAAATCGGATAAAGGTAAAGTTCATGATAAAATAGTTTACAAGGATTATTCCCATACATACATCGGACTGATTTGCACCCTGGATGCAGGCGTGTGCGGACTTCATCGGATTCACATCTGCTCGTGAACTAAACGAGCAGCAAGTATTACATCGAGGCGATTTAATCGTGTGCAACACGTTTTTCGTCACAGTGAAAAAATTTTCTCGCGCGTTGTAAATTGGATTTACTACTTTTTTATGTTATTGAAATTGCTCAACTTTTTTTTATTGCTGCGGTAAAACACGGAGTTTATAATTACTTCAACTTTTTTCTTGTACGTTGACTATCACCATAAATTCGCATGTTGAAATATTTTATCATCAATGAAAGCTTTATCTATCCTATATTTTATCAATGCTCTTTGAGAATTATTTCCGGTTGAAGAATTTCACATTATTTTATTTCTTTCTATCTTTTCAGTATTTCTCTCCGTTGACAAAGGCGTTAAATAATAAAATGGCGAAGAGGATTTCGATTCGATTTTATTTCGAATTTCCGGACTTGTGCTTAGCGGGATTCCGAAAAACGTGCTGCGTGTGACACAGGGGAGAAATACGAGTATTTCAGAGTCGCGTGATTTCATAATAAATGAAACCAGGAGCAGCAAATTACAAATTCTTGACGTTTCACATTGACCTTTAAGTTTTTGCGAAAGAGAAAAAAATTGTGGTTATCATTTTACAATCGAAAATTATTTTCTCTGGATTTTTAGAAACAAGGTTTGTATTATGAATAATGTGACACTAATTTTAAAAGTACGTATTTTATGCTAATGGTAACAAAACATGCTTCGTTTTCCTGAATTTTCACAGCAGAAAATATGCATTCTGCATTCGTTTACGTAATTGGAATCCCAGAAGAGATTATAACGAAATACATAGCATAACTAAATTAACGTGAACGTTGCTTGTGTCGACAAAATGTTTTACATACCATTCTTCATTCCGCACTCGAAATTTTCTGCTTTCAAGAAAAAGCGTAAATTACAGATTTAATATTTACATAAAAGACATTATTTCTCCTTATTCCGAAGAGAGAATTAGAGCATTTAGCTATATTTCGGGGGAGCAAGAAGATAACTTAAATAGTGGGCATTATTGCCAAGACCGCAATATCCGTTCAGGAAGACACCGTCCTTGATTAACACAAACTCTCAGGAGGACAAGTTCGAAGTCATTAGAACGCGCAAACTTGCGAGGAAGCCAAAGTTCAGGCGAGCCATTGAGGCATTGTCTAACATTAGGGACGGAAATACCTTTTGTAACTGGGAAGAATATTAAAGAAAACTATTATAACTTTTTGTTTTTTTTGTTCCTCTATTAAAAAAGTGGTGTAACGAAATATCTCGAAAATCTCGCTTACATTGTTGTTGCAAACCTGATTGGCTTTTGAATGACGAATAAGGAGGAAAACAAAATAATATAGCGCATGTTTGTTTGTTTACGATTCCTAGAAATCTCTTAAAGTTCTCTTAAAATTCGTGAAAATCTTTAAAAATTGCTAGAAACCTCTTAAAAATTTTTAATACTTAAAATCGGTTAAAATTATTAGAATTCTCATAAAATTCTATGAAATCCTTAAAAATTCTTAAAAAAGCTTTTGAAAAGTCTCTTGAAGTCACATAAAATTATTATAAATTTTATAAAATTTCGTAAAATTCTTAAAATTTTCAAAAAAAAACAAAAAAAATCGGAAAAATTGCTTGAAATTCCTTACAGTTTTACAACTTTCCAAAGTTTTATAAATTCTACGAAATTTTTTAAAATTGTAAAGATCTTTTGAAATCCGTCAAAAATTTGTGAAAATCCGTCAAAAATTCGTGAAAATCCTTTCAAATTCCTAGAATCTTCTTAAAATTCGTAAAAATTCTACGAGAACGTTCAAAATTACTTTATATCCTTTAAAATGCATAAAAATTATTAGAAATATTATCAAATTTCAACAAATATCCTTTAAGATTTTACAAAATTTTTTAAAAATCAAAAAAATATTTTTAAATTCTTCAAAATTATTAAAATTAAAGATTTAACAAAATTTTTTAAAAATCAAAAAAATATTTTTAAATTCTTCAAAATTATTAAAATTAAAGATTTTACAAAATTTTTTAAAAATCAAAAAAATATTTTTAAATTCTTCAAAATTATTAAAATCTCATAAAATGTTTAAAAATTGCATAAATTATTTTAAAAATCATAAAAATCTCTTAAATCCTATTAAAATTCATGGAGATTTCACGAAAATATTTAATATCCCTCAAAATCCTTTAAAATTCCTAAAAACCTAAAACTTCTTAAAATTTTATGAAAATCTTCAAAATCGCTGTTGAAATCTGTTAAAATTCTTAGAAACATCCTAAAATTCCCGAAAATTTGAAAACATTTAAAGTTTCTTAAAATTTCTTAAAAATCTTAAAAAACCTTTTAAATATCTTACAATTTCACGAAAATTTTCGAAATCGCTGTTGAAATCTGTTAAAATTCTTAGAAACATCCTAAAATTCCCCAAAATTTCAAAACATTTAAAATCCCTTAAAAACCTTTAAAATTCTTAGAAACATCCTAAAATTCCTCGAAATTGCAAAAAATTTTAAGTTCCTTCAAATCCCTCACGAAAATCTTCGAAATCACTTAAAATTTGTTGAAATCTCTTAAAATTCTACAAAACCTTTTCAAAATCCTAAAAATCCTTTGAATTTCATAAAAATTCCCTGAAAATCGACGAAATCCCTTAAAATTCCTGGTAACATCTTAAAATTCCTCTTTGAAAAAAGTGGTGTAACAAAATGTTCCAAAAATCTCGCATATAGTACATTATTGTTTCAAATCTAATTGGCTGTTAAA